>JAVFBW010151159.1:0-21829 GCA_034783835.1 Mopalia ciliata
ACTTACCCGGCTACAACTATAAAACAGTCCAGTCGATTCCAAGAGTCGCCGAGGTATGTAAGCTTCCCATAAACTCCCATGGCAATCATCTTTACCACCATTTCCATGGCAAAGAAAGCGAATATGAAATGGTCGAATCCCTCAAGCACCTTGCATCTAGTTGACGTACAGACAGCATCATTACACGGTTGGTACATCCCAAGAGTAACACAGTTCAATACGATGACTAGCATGCTGATCCGTTCGAACCATGTGAATACAGTTAAGGCAACATTGTTTCATTTGAAATAAAATCACAAACAATGGCATTTTTGGACATTTATCTAAAATTGCGAATTCAGCATTGATGTTTGAGTTTATGTTTGCAGTTTTTATCATTCCTTAAATTCATATTCATGGGTATTTCACTTAAACAACAATGTTGACTTGCCAATGAGTAATTTCTCCAAAAAATTTTTTATCGGTTATGATTGACTCATCAAAGTCATTTTCAAGAATAATTCAATTATAAGATAGCCTTGTTTTATCCTTAATTGGTGGGATAGTCAAGAAGAATCTCTGTTAAAACCACTAAATAAACTCCCAAATCATCAGAAACTTTTTAAAGAAGGTCATCAGAATTCATGGGAATTCAAACTCGGGTCTCTGGCTCACATACTCCATGTATATATTTACATAAAGATGCTTTCATTAAATAGTTGGAAAATCTTTCATAACAATAAAATATTTTATCAGTTAGAACGGAGTAAGTCTAGCTAACTAGTCATTTCCATTATAGGATTTACATTTTCCAATATAAAAAAAAGGTATTGGAAGACACCATGTTGTTTTAAAACCGATACGAAAACAGAAAGCAAGTTTGCATGAAATAAGAGGTAGGCTTTAGGCACTTATAGATGAAGGTAAATAACTCTAAATTGAACCATTATTTTTGCATTGGTACTTTAAGATTTCTATGCATCAGCTGTATCATGAATACAGTTTAGTGTGCATTGATGATACCTGGATCTACAACTGAGTCGGCCATTTTATAGCCCAGCTTAAGGGGGTAATCTTGTTGAGACAAGCAAATAACAACAAAAAAAGTGATTTTCATCTGATTTACCGAAAATGAGATATAACCAGATTTCACTTCCTTGACCATAGCTTAAGGGGGTATTGTGGTCAATGCAAGCTAAAAAAAAAAGGGATTTTCGTCTGATTTACCGAAAATGAGATATAACCATATTTCACTTCTTTGACCATCCTATAACCAGATTTCACTTCCTTGACCATCCTATTGTCAAATTATGTGATGTAATTTGGAATAAAACTGTTGTAAAAATTAACAAAAACCTACTTTTGTGAGCGTGTCATCTTTATGAGTTGCCTTGTTTGTTCTGGTGTTTCCATATACCAAGACGCCATAGGTAAAATTTGATGGCAGATTCTTTTTTGGCATGCCCGAAAACCTTAGTGTAGCAAATTTCAAGTTCCTGTCTTCAGAACTAAAAAAATTCAATTGTTGACCAGAGTACTCCTTTAATTCATATCTTGGACACTGTCGCTTTTTTTAAAATACAGATTTCATAGGACTTAGTACAGGCAATTGTTGCAATGGCATGCCTGGAAACTTTAGTGTAGCAAATTTCAAGTTTCTGTCTTCAGAAATAAAAAAAGGCAGTTGATGCACCCTTAATTTATATGTAGAACCATATTTTATGTGCCAGTGTTAAAATATAATGAGACATTCTGAAGAGATTAGAGTAGTTTTTCAGCGTAAATATTTGAATACCAAGAACCCTTTGTGGTTGCTGTGACGTTAAATTCCCTTAACTAACAATCAAAATGAGTTAATGATCAAGTCAATTGGGATAAAAAAAAACTCAATCTTATACAGTGAAGGTTTGCATTGTGATGCAGTAGGCTAAAGAAAATCCCCTTAAAATTCAACAGAGGAAAAAAAAAATTATGTACATCTAATTGCTTAGATAATAGCTGTATAGTAAGGCTTGTTGATTCAATCAGCAATATAATAAAAAATAAAATGTCAAGATTATTACCAAATAACAATATTATCTATTTCTGGGACATAAAAAGAAAAGAAGCCAGGACATATTAGAGTGTTTACTGTGGTGATATGATGCAAACAAGCTGAGTAACTCGGCAACAAGACTGTTAGAAGGGTATAAGCTCTACCGACCAAGCAGCCATCATGCCTCAGGGAATAAAACGATGAATAGAGGTGCGAGACCTCAACAAATTTATGCACTCTGTTAGCCGTTATGTTCCCTCCCTTTACTTAAACCCTTGAGAGTATTTTACATCGCTTAATAGTTATCCCGGAGAATTATAGGTCTAGATGCTGTTACAGACTGAGACTAGCTTCACTGTACCAGACTAATGATTTACAGAGGTAGAATGTTACCATTACCACAGTTTTTTTTTATTATACAAAGACTGACATATTAATATATAATTCATTCTCTCAAAAAAACCTAGGTTATTACAATTATCTTATTTTTCATGCAATTATTATAAATCCGCGGACCCATTTTCTGTGCAAGTATGAAATATATTTAGATTTTTGTTTGATTGATGATTAACGGCATACTCAAGGGTATTTTACTTATATGACGACAGATTGTCCACTTCACACTGTACACAGCCTTATTACGGTGGAAAACCTGGTAAAAACCTCCCTCATGATTGCCAGAGCCAAAATATGTGACTTGCTCATATACCTGATGGTCAACAGGTGGACTCGATCCTGTGAATGGTAAATCGAAGTAGGTTCAGTTTAGGAAGTGCACTCGCTACCACTGAGCCATGGCTGCGGGCCTGAAAAATATTTAGAAATTCTGTAGCCATCTATTGATGAAACATTGTTTCCCCATATCAATATTTTACAACTTGGAACCCTTATCCTAACAGAATGGCTTTAAATTGTTGGATTAAAGTTTAAAGCCTTTTCCAAATAAGCGAAAACACATGGTAAAAATTCAATCAGCAAATTTATCTAGAACTAATCTGTTTATATTCTATGTGCCAAAATAGATGTTTAAAAATACAAATATAGAAAAACAAATTATTATTCATAACAAATTATGAAATTTAACAGAAAATTGAGCAGGGATTCTAAATTATATTTAATTTGATAAAATCTCCAAACCCACAATCTGCTTATATAAAATGTCAACACATATTATTACAGGTCGATGTAATTTTATATCATAAATATGTTTGCTTTTTCAAATATCTCTTTTCATCATCCCACTTTACAGCTGTTAAAGTTAAACATCTGTTAGCTCTCTAGTCTGCACAAATCCACTTACTCTGGATAATTTTAATGATCCATATTTTTCATCGGATTTGACTTTTAAACATCCTCCCTCATTCTCGTCTGTCTCATTAAATCAGCTTAAAGCTTTTTAAAAGATAAATATTCATCAAATTTTTGCAATGCCAAAATATATTAATGTAAAAAACAAGTATCATGCAATTTAGTCAGGGAAATGTAACAAGGTACAGTATTGATGGCAAAACATAAGTTCACTGGTGTAAAAACAGAGTGGAAAAGTGATCTGTAATGGACAGATCAACAAGGAGTTGATACTCTATATACTCTATATAGTCTCCTTCGGTTCCACAGGAAACAGTTTTGTTTATTTGTTTAATTGGTGTTTTTACAATGTACTGAAATGAAGACGAATGGTTCATTTCACACGGTCCCTTGCTTAAATATGATTGGTCGAGCCACATCGTTCGAGACATATACCTTGAACGGGACTTGAACCAATGAGCAGTAGATCGGAGTAGGATAAGCAGGCCATGGGCAATAATTATACAATTTTTAAATTCTGAAACATCAACATGCCAGTTTCTTCTTGTCCAGTTTAGCATTAAAAGAGATGGTTTAAGATGGTTTAACTGGCTTCCAATAATTTAGTGCACTTAATAAATATAATTAAATAAAACATTCCTTTCATAACATGTGTACATATGCATAGGCTGCAGTATATAAACCATTTGTGTAAATTTGTTTAAAGATTTGCAACATAGAATGTAAAGGTAATGCATTAGCTGTAAGATATGTGTTGAAGTTTCTTTATGGCACCGAGGCTGACTGGAGATGTTTTGCCATTTATTGGTTAGGTTTGCCACTTAGGCATATCCAACCAGAATTTTGGAAAACAGCCATTCCGATTCACAAAATGTTACAAGTTTTTATAAGTTTGTTTGTTTGTTTGTTTAACGTCGTACTCAAGGGTATTTCACTAATATGATGACAGATTGACCACTTCACACTGTACACAGCCTTATTACCGTGGAAAACCGGGAGGAGACCTTGTAAAAACCACCCCCATGATTGCCGGAGCCACAACATGTGACTCCCTCATGTACTTATAAGTTTGTAAAATATGCAGGATTATACTGCAATTAATAATAGTTCATTTTTATACATGTACATGAAGTTAAGTTATATTATCTATAACATTAGGCTTTGAAATTTCGATTTTATTATAATTCTAATTGCATACAAGTATTCCATTCTAATATCAAAGTTATCATCCTCATACTGGGATATATACCGTAAAAGGAACAGTACTCATGACTCATGCTCATACTTGTTATTTGTCGAGTACTTGTACTCGTACTTGAGTACCTTACTGAGTCACAACACGTTGAAGGTCTATCTCTTATTCACTATAAGTGATTTAATCAGGTGTTTGCCACTAATACTCTTTCAAGCAAATGGGCTTTGCTCACATCAGGAACATCAAAACATCAGCATAAAGTAACAGATTCAATTCATTGACTAATTATTGCTGTTTTTCATTAATTGTTTACATATTTTAAACAGAAGCAAATAGATTCATTTACAAATACATGCATAGTAACAAGGAGAAAATGTAAATCTTGGATCACATTAGCCAACCATTTTTAAAACTGAAAATTCATTCGTCATGGACAAGCACTGCGTCATATAATTTATGCCAATTGACGTCGAACTACCTCTGTTCTATCTATTAATTTATACAGAATTTATTCAGAATATTGTGCACGATTTATGACATGAACGACAAGTCTGGTAGAGATTGATAACTTTTATCCACTTTATATGACAAGGTGGATAACGTTAGTCCTGGGATACACTTCCGGTGTTGCTAAATTCCGCTAAATTCAGTTCTGTAAATGTTCGAAGACTTATTGATTGAAAAAGAAAGTGAATGTCGCAGAAATTTATTGTTTTAATGAAAATAAACGTAGGCTTACCACTCCTCTATACTAGCATGTACATATTGACCCTTTTCTTCGAAGTATTAACACACTGATAAAGATTTTTACAGTCTAGATGTCTTTAACACCTGTCTGATCTATGGAACACATGTTACCTGTTATTGATCTTACTACCTGATCTATGTTATACACAACACAGACAATACCGTGAGAAAAAACATATCACACTGGTTATTCTGTTACTCCTAGACATTAAGATGTTGAGGTAGACAGGTTATTTTCACAGTTTCCTACACAAAATCCATCATGTAAAAACTAGGGTTTTTCTAATGCAGTTGTGATTGATTTGATACACTGTAAAAAGAAAAGATAACTTTATTGGGACTTTGGGAGTAATTTAGGCATATAATAGTTGACCAAATTTTGATTTGAACTAAACTGCCTTTAGTATAAACACAGGTAGTAGATTTTTCCTTGACATTTGACTTGCTGGAAGATTAGATTACAGTTATATATGTCTGAGTACACAAAGGTCAATTCTTTACATGAGCATCAGTTTGGAGTGAGAGAACATTTCATGTGAAGGAGAAAAGATTTGATGAAGGAGAAGATTTTATGGAAGCTCATAATGTTGGAAAGTCAATTTTCCTCCAGTGCTAAGAAAAGACAGCATTGCTACTTTCAAACAAACTACCACTAGTCAGAGGGCACTGATCTAACAAGTATTTTCTGAATATTTATGGGAATTTTTTTCTATCAAAAATTTCTTTCTGAGTATTCTCTTGTTATTTTTGCCTTCAATAATTCAGAATATAGTATTTTAACATACATATGTTTAGTATTTCAGTGTTTCGCATATTTGTGTATTCAGCATAAATTAGGTGTACAAAATACTCCAAAACACACAACAAGGTAGTCTGGTTGATCTTCAGAGGGCGTGCAGGTAAAGACATGACAGCTCATTTAAACAGGGCTAGTGTGTACTTGAGCAATTTTAATGTTTATTGCTTTCAGATGATCTTCGTGCTAAGCGAGCTGGCCACACTCTTAACCTGTTCAGGCAGTCATGATCAATAATTTAGTATAGTTTTTCTGTGCAATACTAAAGAGCAGGCAGTCGGTTTGAAGTCTTTTGTAAACAACTCCGAGAGACCTTCCAATTCTGTTCTTTATAGACTGTTTTGAAATGTCACAGCTTCAGGAGTCTGTCTGAACACTTAAGGAGGTGTCCTGGCCAGTGTGTATATCTAATTCTGTCATCAAATTTAGCTGGCAGCTATACTGGCCCGGCTAGCTCACACAGCTAATTCTGCAATACCCTTTGTGCAATAGATGCTGAACGCCTTGCATAATATAGGAATGATGCGCATTTGAAAATAGCTTTGTCACCTGCCATATGATTAGTAATTGGTGCCAATTACTTATGCACCAGACCAATTACTCATGCACCGGACTGGCATGGCCCCAATGAGAGATGTTTGTGTGTGCTAGGTGGCTCACAGTGAGACCACATTCCAAACTGAAACCTTGGAATGTACTTAATGCTCACAGCCTTCAGGAAGGAGCCAAAGTATTTCCTGTTAGTGTTAACCCATGAAAAGCTTCTCTTAAAAAAACTACACCTATTGGCATGTGAATTCATAGCAATTTTATCTTGACTACCTTTATTGTCAGTCTGTCCATAAACATTTCAACACAGGTACTGTTTGAAGTTTTACGACCAGATAAGAACAACAGATCAAAAACAAAAAGGTGTTAACAGTTCTGAAGGATGGGATAATGGTATCAGGCTGAAAATAAGGACCATTTGTCATTACTGACATGATGTAATGGCTATATTATCACCCCTGACAAGACTATGAATATATTTAAAAACAAATTTATTCCACAATTGTTTGTCTTGAGTTAAAAAAAAACAAAAACTTCCTTGCGTAGCACACATATCCATGGTATTTGGAAATGTTAGGTAAATTGAGAGAGTTAAGAAGAAGTACCACAAAGGTTATGTAAATAATTAGTTGCCATCAGTGTAAAGACAATGTGAAAAAAAGTGTAAATTTACAATTAACTTAAATAAAGCTTGTTAAACACTGTTATTTGTGGTCAGTATTTATAAGCTTTCTTATCATTAAATCTGCCACAGTGGATGCACACTGTCAGAAAACATAATTGCCATGAACATTTCTAGGGCTGCACATGTATAACTTTGAACGAGCTAAATATAACGATACACCTATTTCCTGTGTCAAATCAAATTAAAGCATCTAGTGTTTTAGAGCTAAATTCTATTTATCAACTTTTGGTATAGAGTCATCCATTACTTAAGATCTTTGATTTGTACCGAAGCTTAAGATCGCTTGCGTAGATTTGCTGGTAACTAGATTTGACTGATTCAGAATATGCTTACACTTTATAAATACAGGGATATCATTTAAAATGAAATGAAAATTTTTGATAAAAAGTTTGTTATGCTGTATCATTTTCAATCTCAGAATCTAGTTATTTAAATAAGGCAATACAATCTAGTTGTTTGAGCATTTTAAAGCCATACACAGAATTTCATTTTCTTCCACAACATCTTGTCTAAATTGTTAGAGTTCAACTAGTCTATTTTGCTGAAAGTCTTTGGTTCCACTCTTTTCCAAAATCAAATTAATAAAGGTATAACCGATTGTTCTTTGATTAAATGATGAATTCCATCTTCTGGTTCAGACTGAGTAAGTCATACAGTCTCAATTGTAAAGAAATCTCAGACATATCTTTCAATTACACAGAAAGGCAGATCTATGTTAGACGTAAAAATTACTTTGAAATTAAGCAATCCCATTATATCAGATTGGCTAGAATGCTCTTTGATCCCCATACAATCCATAACTGTGTGTTACATGTGATTAGGGTGACTGGTCATTACCAGGAAAGCACTTCATATTGGATTCAAGTCTCTACATGTATGTAGTCTTTGTATATCATGTACTGTGCTTTGGCTCCAGAGATAAATGCATTACCCCACTGAACTGGCCATGAATGTATCAGACCGGATTCATTCTCCAATCTGACCTGAATCAGGCATGTAGGCCCCTTCAGGAAAACCATACAACCACAGTAAGGGTAAAATCACATGTCTTGGGGATAAATTTTGACAATAAAGGGTCAGTCCGTCATACAAGATATGACAGGAATTTCAGTGTCAGGTTTAGTGTTAATGTTAGGGTTAGGTTTAAGTTTAGTTTAGGGTTAGATTTCGTGTTAGTTTAAAGGTTAGGTTTAGTATTAACCCTAATCCAGAACTTAAAATTCACATATATTTTATATGAGGGATAGGCCCAATGAAGTGTTGGTCTTATGCAAGATATGGAGAGAGATTTGAGATTTTGCACTTTTTGTTCATGAGAACTTTGACATTTTATCCAGGAGTGAATCTGGCTAAGGGGGAACAGATGCCTATCTAATGTTCACTCTGTACCCTTAATTGCAGCCAACAAACCCCTCCTCCCTAAACTTGTCACATGCATTATATACCAGCAAAGGTTTAAAATTGTGTGTTGAAAGAAGAGCATACCATGGCTGATAAATACACCTTGCCTAAATGTCAGGGCACAAAAACCCCTCCCAGCAGGCTACATTCCGGGCAAAGTAAGACAATACACTTGCAATTTTGTACCTCTGCCATCTTCTGAATAAGTTATTGGATGCAGCTTTTCCAAACACAGAGTTCATGAATAGAAGAGCAACACTTCTCCTTCTCCACACTTATAAAATGTTTTTTTAGGGCTGGATTAAAAAAATTGAGCTGTTCACTCAAATGCTAGCAATGAAAGCTATGTATAGATCTCATAATTTAACAGTTGGTTATTGATTTCCAAGGAAAGATGAACAATTCTTAAATGGTTGAATAATTCAGATTGATTATTTGTGTGTTCGTAGTTTTTGCAGGAAATGCTTTGAGGTCTTGCTGGACCCCTTTGAGTTTCTGCATGAAATCCGTAAAGTCTGCTGGACCCCTTTGGCTCAATATGAACCAAATTCTTTTTGTCGCTTGGATAAAAAGTTAGGTATTCAAACTATATGCTGATGAAAAAAAATAATTCGAAATTCTGATAACAATACGTTAAAATTTGAGACTATATAAATACAGTTTTCCTTTGATCATATCCAAGTGGCAAAATTTAATTGCTTATTTATGGCTTTTCAGTTTTAAGCAGACCCAACATTTTTCATGGCGTATATCTAGAAACTATTCATGCTAGAAGTTTTGTAATATTGTACAGAGCACAATGCAATCTAGTAAGCTCGTCCTTGATTTTTTAAATGTCTTCTGAAAGTTGTAGTTTACATTTTTATATATGACTTTCCACAGTAAGATAGACAAAAAACTCTGAAGTCAACCAAATCTGAAAATTATCTACTTTAGCAACACAAATCAATAGACTAGAATAGAGTTTGGCCTAAAATTATGTACCGGTACCATTATCTTTTATATTACAATATTAGGCCTACAATATGACAATAAATTCAAATTTTTATTCATAATAAGAAGATTATTCTCAATTTCTAATAGAAAATGGAATCTTAAAACACAAGAAACACAGAGTACCGATGATATAAGAAGAATGCTTCAAACTGAATAAAACGAACTAGTGAAATAATACTGCTACAAGTTTAGACAAGTAAGCTTCATTAGTCGATTTACACAAAGTAGATATTGGGGGAATCAATTCTAGCATTTCCATGGTAACTGTACCTAAAATAACAAGTTACTATGAGTTTGCTCATGAAAATCTAGGCTTGGCAAATGGCACTATCTAATGGAAATCATTGATGGCGAAAATTAATGATGATCGATTAGTATGTGTAGGAACGATTTTGAAGAAAAGTAATTTTTTCTTCCGTCAGAATCCCAAGAAAGCCTTATAATTAATCTGCCATTGTGACAAATCAATGGGGCAAATGTATAAAAAGCATAAGGTTTCTGCCTAGCTCTTCATATAGAGGCAGACAGGGTCACCTTAGCACGTATTAGAGAGGGCGATGTGCCCAGGAAAAAAACTAACACCCTTATATAGCTTTGATATAATTACCCAACATGGTTACTAAAATGTCCAATCAATTTAGTATGGATGTAAGTTTCTTCTACATCACTACAGTAAATTATTACCACATATCTTAGTCAGACTACTGAGAATAGCTTTAATTTCATTTTAATAACAATACTGATGTATAAATGAACACTTCAGATTAAAATTTTAAACTATGGGGGACTTAAAT
Source organism: Mopalia ciliata (assembly GCA_034783835.1). Lineage (NCBI taxonomy): Eukaryota > Metazoa > Mollusca > Polyplacophora > Chitonida > Mopaliidae > Mopalia > Mopalia ciliata. The sequence goes on from JAVFBW010151159.1 coordinate 10,486, forward strand.
AGAGGGCTGTCTTTATCTTAGTTTCTAGTGATCAGGTTAAATTGCCTTCTGATTTTGAAATGACTTATCTCACTCCAAGGTACACCGTGGCTCATTCAGTTATAAATGGGACTGTTGAATCCTCCCCTTTCAATGCAACCCTAATGTCATGTTTGATCGGAGGTAATAAAGAAAGTTTGAAATTGAAACTGAAACTGAGTATTACATCAGAAAAATACCGGTGTATCAATAAAATGCCATCCAGTATGCTGTTAAACACCAATCAAACAATGATATATGGCTCTTTTAGCTAATTTCACTTAAAAAAGCCTAACACTTTAAAAGAAAAGACCTAATGCAGCCATACAGGACTGTCAAGGACCAGCAGATCTAGTTTCTGTCATTTAAGCTTATATAATATTCTAGATGTGGTGCAAAACAGTTAAAATATTTGTGATTTCACTAAAAAGTAATACAACTAGTAACATATCAATAGTTATTCCTGTCAACTAGTTTGGTCTAGTCTGCAGTTTAACATATAACATCGCTAACATGCAGCCACAGTAGTACATAAATTGGAAAAAAGAAAGACAAACATTGGAGATATGCCAATTTAAAAGTCTCTGTTTAAATAACAAATTCACATTTTTATAATTTGAAAGACAGATGCTCAGGGACAGAGTTCTCTTCACATTGTATGGACTCAATGGATAATAGAGCACCCAGCAAGAATTGAACATTATATGACGGCTTATTGCTGAGCCACTCAAGGAAGAAATCATGTAGAATGGCCAGCTGAACAAATCTATTGATTCCCCTAAAAATCAATTCAGGCATTATGCATGTAGGGAGTGATGCATGAATAAAACACAGTCGATTCATGCTGGTACATTTCCTTTAGTAAAACAGTAGGATGTCGAAGGTGTGAGCATCTTCCGTTTCATTAGTACATGAATGAGTCCGGGAGAACTATGAAGTCTTTATATTTCATAATACGTGCATTACATTTATAGATTTTACTGCTGAACCTTATATAATACAACGCTATCTTCTCCTGCAAACAAGCCTAACAGATTCCAATTTGATGACGTAAAACAAATTTGTCGACATTTTAATTTTTTTTTATACCACTGTAAACGCAAACATAATACTTGGTCTACATAGAAACATTTTATGAATGAGATATGAATTTTTTTTCTGAATTGCCTTAGTCGAAGAGGATCATATTGACACAGGCACATGTAGCCTACTGCTGTAATTAATGTTAAGATACACCAAAACGTAATCTGAAGCTTTTACATGTTAGCTTACCTATTAACTATGATGAAGGATGCAAGTCTTTTAGCTAGTGGTAATACCCCTAGCTGTAATTTTTTTCTGGCATAAGATTAAAATCGGTCCTCGGAAATTTTGTGAGGTAACCGTACAGTTGCATATTCCCCTATTTTGCAAATTTTTTAAATACATGTGCCTTTGTGAAAAATAAAGCAAAATCGCTTTAAAATACTATCTTCATTGATTATCAGATCTACTTAAATTTGTCGAAATCAACAGCAAAATGCAAATTTAAATGAAGACTGCAAACAATTTAAGAAACCTATAAATCGGTCCTCCTAAATAAGTTTGCATAAAAATGAGGAGAACCAATTCTGTCCGTTCTCCCCAACAGCACAGGGCTTCCTGTTACTGAAACAGGACTTTTTCCGTGTTTTTGAGGCATGAAGATTGATTGGTGTTTTAAGCCACACTTAAGGGTATTTCACTAATATGATGGTGGTGTATCCGAACAATAATGGATGTGACACTAGCACAACCGTATTAAAAATGTGAAGTGTTTTGATGCTGTTGAAAAGTTAATCGTCCTCCAGTGCTAAGTACAGACAGCTTTGTTACTCTTTAAACAAACTATCGGTACCCTAATAGCCAAAGGGCTTAGGCATGAAGAAGTCATGATTTTAATAACGAAATAACTGAAGACTTTCAGGATTTGAAGACTGTATGCAGAGTTTTGCAAACATAACGTCATATTTTTGTCAAGCCTGTGAAATGTCATATTTCACAGTGTTCTTTTTAGAAATCTGAAAATTTTAATCATTTGCTTGAGAGCTAAGATGTACTGGAGAAAGTTTTTAGTTTTTTTGTGGTTTTGTTGTTTAAGATGTTGAGTAAGTTTAACAGAAACTTCTTCCCCTTTACAATAACTGTATATACGCTTTGGAGATTCTGAATAACAGGTGTAGGTAATGGCAAATATGTTGTCTTCAAGAAAGCCATTTTATCTTAAGATTATACAAGGTAGTGTACTTCATTGAGGAAGTTTATGTTAAGGCAGAGTTAATTTGGGGTCATTAGTCATCTTGGTTCCGATCCGTTAAAGTGTGCTAGGTGGAAGTACTCTAATTAACTGAAATGAAAAGAACAATTTTAACAGAAATATTTTAGCATTTATACAGAAAATGGATCTACTTAATTCGCTCACGAACAGAAAGATATTGGTTTGTAGTTGAGTTTCAATGTAACTTGCAAATCCAGAAAAAGAATAAATGCAACTTAGAAATCCAATTCTGGCTCAATGATTTTAGTCAGACTTAAATGCCACATGTCTCAATAAGATCCCTTTTCCCCATGATAATATAAATGTAGTATTAAAAAAAAGATATCTCTGCTATTAAAAAAATTCTAATATTTAGTGAATTTAATGCAAAGTATGTTGAACATCCCACACCTGAAACTATTTACACCTTCTACTAAACACTATCTATTGGACTACCTGAAAACTAACTCCAGAATCTGACAGAGTAACCGACAAGGCGATATAAGAAATGATAGATGTGTATTTAGTTTGGCTCATATTTCACCCCTCCAATGATGGCTGTAGTCAGGTTAAAGCCCCATGCTGGACAGAGTGGGATACCAAACAGCTGATAGTGGAAGGGAATTTCTCAGCCAATTTTTCAGGTCAGTAGAAGAACTTTAGGGTTACGACCTAAGACTGTATGGTATTCTGTTTAAAGTCAAACCAAGATTCCTGATACATGTATACTGTAGGTGTACATGTAACTATGCAACAATTTGGGAAATAAAGAACATTCTTTCAGTAGCTTTATTTTCAAACTTAAATTTTCTAATGAAGGGTAGAGAGCCTTGCTTTTCAAAATGTTGAGCCACATCTGCCTCTTTTTATGAAATTATTGTTATATAATTCAATAATTTTATTAGATAATAAATCTACATTACTTTTAATTTCAGCTTGGAAACAATTTTATTGCGATTTTGAAGTGTGAGATGATACTGTAAAGAATGTAAAGTTAAATTTGGTGCAGAAAAGAGAGAGGAAAACCATAAGAAAACCCTATCATATAAAACATTTTACAACAACATAATTACGCAATGATCAATCCCAAAAACAGTTGTTACGCCCCAAACTGTTTGTGAAAAACACATGATCATGCGGCTTCATGCCTAAAAGGTTCAAACAATATTTTATTTTTGTCAGAAAGGAAACTGGATAAAAAAAAAACAGCCACAGTTTGAAAGGGGTGAAAGCCATTCTTTGAAGTTAGATCTGCGTTTAACACCATTCTAACAGGTATTTCGCTTACATGTACTACAAGTGTTGGTAGCCCCACTAAAGTGAAAACAACAATAAAATGTAAATCACTTTGTGGTGTCAAAAAACGAATATACAAAGGGCTTGGGCAGACACCCATCCACCCGTCCAAATGGACACCCTGAAGTGAACAATTGTCTCCTTTAGACACCCTGTTTTAAGAAACTTTAACATGCAGGAGATAGGAAAACTGTCAAAATTGGACACTATTTATTTGAAAAGTGAAGCAGAATGACAATTTTGGACACCATACTTTTGATTTCAGGCTAAGCCCCTGCAAATATAATAGGCCTGTATGTCTAATTTTGGAACATAACATCATTTAAAAAGAAGGCTGGAACCAAACGACGCATCTGTGTGCTCCAAAAGCTTTCAGTGTTAAATCGACCAAAGAACAGAAACAACTGCCTCTGGTCTCTCTACACTTTACATGTTTACTAGACCTGCTATCATCAAACATTAATTATTTAGCTCAACCCAGCATTTATAATATATGAGAACAAACTTTGTGGTGGTTGTATCAGTGGTATATCAGCACACAGGCTGTTACATAGAGTACTGATAGGACATATCTTCCTGTCCTAGAGATATTGGTATTGTATCTTCCTGTCCTAGAGATATTGGTATTGTATCTTCCTGTCTTAGAGATATTGGTATTGTATCTTCCTGTCCTAGAGATATTGGTATTGTATCTTCCTGTCCTAAAGATATTGGTATTGTATCTTCTGTCCTAGAGATATTGGTATTGTATCTCCCTGTCCTAGAGATATTGTATCTTCCTGTTCTAGAGATATTGGCATTGAACTATTGATACTCTAGTTAAAGGTTATAAAACAAAATTCAAGATTTTATGGTAACAATTTTTGAAATTAAGATTTGATTGTTTGATTGGGGTCATACTCAAGGGTATTCCCGTATTTAACAATGGATTGTCCACTTCACATGATTCCTTACCTATAAATGATGGTGGAAAACAGAGAGAAACATTTGTATAAGACACACATGCAATTGCTGGAGCTACATCATGTGACACTCGTGTACCTGAGAGTCAACAGACGGACTCGATCCCATAAATGGTACATCCAAGTAGGATTAGTAAGCACACATGCTAACCACTAAGTCAAGACCACAGGCTTTTGAGGTCTTGAAATATAGATAATAATTGAATGCATATAAGGAAGTGTATCCAAGTACATGCACGATGTTAGTCAGAGGAGAGTATTAGTATTATTTTTTAGTTATTTTATTATAAGCATATTTTTACAAATTAATTACACAAACCCAGAAATGTTGAGTATTTAAAACCAATCAGAATCATCCCATGCTCTATATAAACTTCCTTAGACAAGTTTCTAATTTGATCTATATGTACAAATAGTTCATTAAATCAGTTAGACATTACAGGGATACAGAGCATTAGCGAACAATTGAATTCTTGCAAAATAAGGCCAGGGTTCGCCTTGGTCGTGAAAACCCTAGGGTTCTATATTGGTAGAAATGCGTTGTCGACTTCTCGTAGATTTCATTGAAATAAAATCCACAAATAATTTGGCAATGTGGATGAAGTTTTTTAGTTTGAGTGTCTAACTAATTTAGAAGAAAGTCAAATGTCTTGACAACCTCTGCTTTTACTTGCCATTAGTCACAGTCTGATTGCTTAAAAACATGTACGGTAAAAAACCAACCATAGGCCTACTTATGTAAATGAACACTTAAATGTTATCTCCTAAATCAGTTTCAAGTTGTCAACATTCCTAAAGCCTATCCAAATATCAATGTACATTTGAAAGGAAGAATCATCCAATGGTACCAAAACTGCTACATCTAAAGACAATAAGCTTTGGACAAAAACACATCTTTAAATATACATCAAAAAGATCCAAAATAGTGATTTCAAACTCAAAATGGCATGCTTTGGTATAGTCATTGATTTGTTTCTGCCCTTAGGAAACACTCCAGCCGTGGTCAAGAGTACAAATTCTCAAGAGCTTCTTCAAATAATTCCGGTTTTATGTTTACAACAGAAACAATGTTCATATAAACAAAGTGCAGGTATGACTTCTCAACTAGTAAACAACATTTTCAAAACCAAGTTATAATTATCTAAGAGTAACTTATAACCCCACATCTTATTGGTGCATCACTCATAAACAAATCCCTTTTAATTTCAAACATTAATGGTGTTATTTACTGGTCTAAAAAAGAAATCTAAAGTGAACAACAATAAATACGACCGACAATTGAAATAAAAAATCGGAAAAGTTTTCTGATCTGTTGGATTGTTTGTTTGTTTGATTGGTGTTTAACATCCTACTCAAGGGTATTTCACTTAAATGACGACCAACACAAATACAGAACATCACAAACAAATCTGCTTTCCATTAGCCTTTAGCTCTGCGAACACCAGGGCAACGGAAAGCAACCTCTTTTACAGGACATGTCTTGCGAAAGTATATATATTTCCACCCATGTAGGTAAGAAAATCAAAGCACTGCTTATTTGTGCATAAAATTACCGAAGTATGCTTGTAAAATACATTTAGGAGAGTTAAGTAGAAAACAAGGGGTGCCTCCTAGTGCTGATTATTCAAAATTTAAAAAAAAAAAAAAAAACATAAATCTGTCATTTTTCTGAGGTAGGATAGTGTCATGCAATCACTCATGTACACACCCTGTCACTCGTTCGAAATTGAACAGGAGAAAATGGAAGAACTTAAAGCTAATACATTAGCTTTTGCAGGAGCTGCTACAGATTTGAGAAACCAGCTGTTGCAGCAAAAATCTGTCAGTATACTTTTTTTTGTTGGACTTGAACATGCTTCCTGGTTGTATTTCGTTGTGTTCATAGTCAGACTCACAGGTAAAGAAAACGGCTAAAGTGATAGGTTATTCAAATTTTAATTCTACATGCAAATAGTCCAACATAAAAACTGTCAAAATCTGTTAAAAAATAGTTCAATGCTTTTTATTTGTCGTTGTTAAAACAGACAGCGAGTGTCTTAGATATGTGATATCATGATTAATCTGATCTGTCAACAACAGAACACATGGAGGCTGCATGATGCCAGGTCAGAGTCCATAATAGACATGGGGTTGGAATGTCAATTGCTCAAGTCAAATAGTGAGGGAGGAGGAAACAATACTTGGAATAGATAGGAGGTGAAATGGTTAACATAACATTTAAGTCTAATACATGTGAATGACGCACATTGAGCCTAAATTTCCGCAGAGTAGGTTTTTTTGTCTTGTCCTCGGACGCCACAGGGCATGTGTATAAATGGCGAACGCACATTAGGTCTTGTTATACCAGTGATGAGTGGTTGTCACGGCTTTGGGCGACCAGTCTGGTGAGGACAAATGAGGCGCGCTGAGAGGACTAGTGACGTAGTCCCCCACCTGCAACCTGTCATCCATATTTCAGAGGTTCATGTATCTTCCTGTCGTGAAGCTCTTGTAGCTGGCTGTATGTGAGAAGGCTGAGTTCTGTCTGCCAACACCAACAGACCATTCTTTAACCAGACAAGCACTCCAAAAATCAATACGGTCCCAATCACCTTCATATCAAATGCCATACACACGGAGCCTGTCCACGTATAGAGAGAAGAAAGAACCGATTTCACTAATTACCAACATAAATAAATAAATACCCGCTACAATAACTTCTACAGCAAAGCCCACCGTCAAGAGAGATTCCATTTTTGTTAAGGAATTCCTTAGAGAATCCGAAGTTATTACAGCTTATGCTGAACAGTGTCAGCCATATAATCTGAGATAAGGCTAAACAACTACACTTTGCCAGACAAGACTAATGCATCCTTTATCGAATTTATACCAGATTTGATCAAATTTATAGTTTGCTTCTCTTAATTTTCCCCACAAACCACAATAGGGTGCTATGAATGATTAATGACAAGTAACCTGACCGAGCAGATTTCGTATTTCTGCACAACCGTAAGAAAGTTACAAATGACTACTAAAAGGTATCCAGCCACTACATAAAAATATAAGCCAAAAAAAAAAGAAATACAGTACAGAAATATGACAAAACTGTTAAATATTTATATGCATAGCATATGTAAATATTATCGTTTGTATTATTGTGGTTTCCAATAATTGAAATTTTTTTAAGTTGTTGATATTTAAAAAAATCCTGAAAAATCTAATTAAAATAGTGTTATATATATCGCATTTGATTGGTCAGAAACTGGATGACATAAGCATATGGGAAGTCATTGTGCACAACTTCATCTTTGGACACTAGAGCCCCTAGTGAGAAGATCTTAATTAGCGCAATATCTATTAATTGAAACATTATCATTTGTTTTAATTGAACACAATAAGGTTTATTCAATACCAGAACAGGACATAAACAACTCCTAATGATACAAGAGTGCATCTATCCAAAATGCGAGGGAAACTGCCTTCTATATCACGGACATCAAAAAAATATACAAGACAATCGCAAGAAATAAATGAACAAAGTCCGGCAGTTTCTGATCAGAAAATGAACAAAGGCAGTTTCTGATCAGAAAATGAACAAAGTAAAGCAGTTTCTGATCAGAAAAATGAACAAAGTAAGTCAGTTTCTGATTGGAACACTAACCAAGTTAGGCAGTTTCTGAACAGTCAAATGAACAAAGCTTTCAGAAGATATATGATAAGACAGATTTTAAGATCATTGTCTGTATGCTTTATTGTAACCAAGGACTACAAACTGCAAAATCTGTTTGACAACCAGTAAGCAATGCCATACCAACCAAGACCACATGGCTCCTTGACTGTTACACATAAAGTCTCTGCATCCTCTAGCAAAACACTGGTATGTAAGTAGCTTCGTGGGGGAGTGAAATATTAGGCCATCTTCACAAACACGCAGTTTATATACATGGATGGAGACCACAAAGTATTTTTTAATGTTAAAGCTCAAATAATTTGACATGTATAAGCTTAAATTTGCCATAGGGTTGGAATAAAGCAAAAGACTAATATTTCAGATAAACAAAAAAAACAAACTTTTTATATTAAAGATGAAAAGGTTTTATACCTTGTTTTTTATCAATTTTTTTACCAAGAAAGTTGTATACAATTTTCTCTATCATGTTAATTTCATTAATTTAAGAGCCCCAGTCGAAATTCATTTCTCCACATAATATCTAAAAATGCACCAGAGTGACATGCAGAGGCTTGTCTATGGAAAAGCTCCTAAGTTAACATAATTGAATGAGTCATAAAATACAGGTATGTGAATGCAATATGTGTCTGTTCTTCAGACAGCTGAAGAGTGTACCTTGTAACATGTGTTCAGATATAACCATTGCCAATTCTTATCAAGATCTAACAGAATCTCATGGTATTGAGTGATTAGATGAGAAAGCTAAGTTGACATGTTACATGTACCTCCCATGTCCCAATTATTTTGTGTTTGTTTACATTTACTCGGACCACATTCATACATATATTCACTGCATCACAATATAGCAAAGATGTAAATATTTATCCAACAACAGTATCTTTTGGCAAATTCTTGTGAACCCTTGACCACTCCCAAAAGAAATGAGAAATGGATTCCTATTTCATCAATAGCCATTTGTATTCAACAAAAACAGCAAGTGTATTCCATTCCATTATCTACTAGATTCACTAGCATGTGGCTATTAATTATAATATACTCCCCTAGCATGCATTAGGCTGAGTGCAGTGACCATATGTTCATTTTTGTTAGTATTTTCATCAAGTATGTAAACATCTAGCAGTAAAATGCAATCAGTTTTCCCTAATCAGACTCTGTAATTTTCCATTTATTATTCCAGGAATGACTTCCCAATGAACTGTTAATCTGTCGGCCATCATTGGAGGCTGGCTAATGATGTAATCTTTAGACCAAGGTCTAAACACAGGGGCCAGTTGCTCGAAAGACGATTAGTTGCTTACGCCAGCTTAAATAGCTAATACCGGATTAGAGATAGACCTACAACATGGCGTGACGTCATCTAATAGTGGATTAAATTTAATAGTGCTTCAAGCAACGGGTCCCCAGCAGTAAGCTTACAATGTAAATGGTAAAATGCATTTAGATTCTCATAATTATTATTTTTTCAGTGTGTTAATTCTTATTCGCAACAGATTTTTAAAAGAACATACATTTTAATAATATAATCAGACCTGTGCTGTAATATTTCCTAGTATAAACCTTAAAATAATCGTTCCTCTTAAATTTTGTGAGATAACCTAACATTTGTATTTGGTTTGGTAATTTTTTAAATACATAAATGTGACCATGTGAAAAGTAAAATTGCTTAAAAATACATTTCTTCATTGATAATCGTACGACAAAATTTGTCAAAATCAGTATTTAAATGCAAATTTAGATGGAGACTGCACACAATTTGGGAAACCTATAAATAAGTTCACATAACCATGGGGAGACCTTGTTTTGTTCATTTTCCCAAACAGTTTAAGCCTGTATAATGGTAAGGTACAAGTGTATGTTTCAAATCAAATGCTCTATTATATATGGAAATGAGAAACCATTATGTTACACATATATATGGTCTGAACACCTCAGCATCCATCCTATACCCAAGCAGCTGCACTATCTATTTACAGGCTACATGGATTAACTTCAATTAACACCCACAGAGATTCCAATTTAGCAGCAATGAAAAACCCCTGGAAATGTGCAGATAGGCCCAATGTAATCTAAGCTACTTAGCATTATATAGAGCCATTTATATAAGTATGAAAACGTATGCAGTACTACATGTACCAAATTATTGTTTGGCACTGAGTAGTTTCCCAATGTTTCTTGTTGGTAATGAAAACACAAGACTTGTTCAGCTTTTGCATTATTTGTAATAAGCTTGGACATGATTCAGTGACTATTTTAATTACTGATTTTTTTTGGCCACAACCAAATCTGACCCTTTATTATAGACTCAATGTTTGTTTGGTTAAGTGCTTTACTTGAATAGAAAACTTTTTTACTTTCATTCATGGGAGTGCCAGCCCAATTGGTCTCCTTGGCAACAAACAATAATCAGATCATGAAAATCACACAAGTCAAGACTGTAGGCCTATACAAAGGCATCACAAATAGATGAGCTTGGTGTTGGTCCTTTACTCCGAGAGCAACAGGGCAACATGAACCTGTGATTAATCAAATGACCAGGATGCTAACACCAGATTAAATCAAAAATACCGGTTTAGAGATAGACCTACAACATGGCGTGACGTCATCTTATAGAGGATTCAATTTAATAGGGCTTCGAGCAACCGGTCCCAGGAGCTCATTCATAAAGCGATCCTAGCTTATGTTGAACATATCTGTCATGGCAACAAAATGTCTTCAACACATGTTGTCATGGCAATTAAATTTTGCCTCAGCTTAGCTAAGATCCATTTGTGAAATAAGCCTGGAATATACAGCTAGTGCACATACTACAGCCATTTACAAAGTTGAAATAGAAAACACAATATATTGGATAAGCTTATACAACACAGGGCTCGAAATGTGTATCTAAATGCCGGACAAGACCGGCAAAGTATGGGGATGTCCGACAACTTTTTCTGTATCTCGGACATTTGTCCGAGACGAAAATGTATGTAATAGAAGCCTTTTTAATCCACTTTCATGACTTACTTATTTTCTGAATTTCAGCTCAACTAAATGCTTTTTATTATCAACAGAATTCATGATAAATACAACTACGTGATCTGTTGTGTTGTAATCACATTGTCTGCTTGTCAAACTGATCCG
>JAVFBW010151171.1:0-12227 GCA_034783835.1 Mopalia ciliata
GGGGGATGTGCAAGAAGAAGACGATTTAAGATCAGGTTAAGCTTAAAAAATATGTTTATATATCTGACATAAGCAAAATAGATAATATATCTAGTACACTTAATGATAACACCATTAGAGTCAACTTCGTCCGAGAAACCAAGCATAGCATATTCGACAGGAACTATTTTAGATATCTTTGATCAATTCCTTTGTTCTCTATTATTTCTATTCGATTTGGGTATTGTTTATGATAAAATGTGTTTTTTCAGTCCCCACGTTGTCTATGCTTCATAGATTCTGAATGCAAAGATTCTGTTTGCTTTACTTAAGCAGTCATAAGTTAGCGAAACTGTTTCCTACCTTCTTTAAACGGATCTATCATGGGGAGATTTCGTTTTTGCCATCGGATTTCTAAACATTACGGACTATACTGAGTCGTCTACATAGAACGCACTTAAGCACGAGAGTAAATAACGACGAAACAACAGTCTGTGAATAGTGTAACGAGCATTAAACTTTTCCACCACAATCCACAAAACCAAGAGAATCCAACAATAATATAGCACATAAAATCACAAATATATTATGCTTTTTATCATAGAAGACAATAGGTATATACAATATTTAAACGCATGCCAGACTGATTGGTTTTGTAGTGGATCAATTGCCAATTTCTACTTGTGTAGCTTCAAACCTGTCGAAGAAACAAAACATAAATTAAATATTAAATAAAATAGGTTATACCTTCAAAATTTATAGGTAATGCGGTAATTAATGGATAAACAAATATTTTCGTTGGGTTTGATAAAAAATAAAATTTATGTTTGTTTTGTAGAGATACATTATGTAACATTGTCAATAAATGAGTAGGGAAGCATAGTTTAAAAGGGGAACGATAAAGGAGAGGGCGATGAATAAGAAATACTTATAACTTAGATATAGTTTGTTCAATGCCATCTAACACAACACATTCATTTCTTGAAAACACATCATGTGGTTGGGTCCCAAGTGGACACTATATTATGTGAATGTTTAACACGCAAAGGCTCACGTAAAATAACATCAATCGACGTGCGACAGAGATATTTTTCTTTGAAATCCTGCGATTTGATTGGCTGTTTAAACAACTAGTCAATTTTAAAACACTCACGATGATGCTTTTTGCCCACCATATACTGCTCGCATGGTAGCGTCCGCTTCATCACATGGCAGGTATTCCCCATGGCGAAAAATTATCTGCATCCGGGCCATCAGATGCGGGCACATAGTAAGGGGGGCGCGTTTGAACTGGGTATTTTAAGATTCAATACATTTACCTGCAATTGCGGACTGGAATGCAGCGTTATAGTCGCAGGCCACCTCGTTGTGTATATAATCCTCTCGAGAATCTGTATATTCGTCACTCTTACCGGGCCCACCCACCAAAGCCCCGTACAATATGTGAGGGTTCGGACCTGACTGTCGCTGGTCGTTCCAACCACATGGCGCCGGTAAAGAGGGGCACGAACTGGAATGAAAATGGCATTGAAAACAGTCAAAGCAAAGTATTGACTTCTTCTCGATGTTAAACCCGCCCCCACCCAAACAGAATGACACTTGAGCTATCACTGTAACGTATTAAAGGAAATATACATACAGCCGGGACCTTATATAGGGAGTTGATGAACGATTGGCTTTCTCGCGTTACTTGTCATGTACAGGCAGTAAGCTTAACACAAATTAAGTAAGTAGTGCGCCTTCTTCTTATAAAGATGTTTGAATAGACCACAAATGTACCTATATATCCATTAAACGGCATAGAGCCATGGATGAGTTAATCAATTAAGCACAAACCTTGCTCGATGGTGGGGTCGCTTAGGGTAGTCTTTACCAAAGCCGACAACGTAACTTCTCCCAGAGTCTCCAAGGGCATAGTGGATTTGTCCCATTGCCCACTTTCTGTATTCCGCCGGGTTAACTCCAAGGTCAGCAGCCATCAAAGCGATAAAAGCCATGTTGGCTGAAATGTCAAAACGGATTCAGAAAACAATTATACATGGCAGATTACAGATGTTTCAAACAATAATACGACAGAGAAACTGCTCTAATTTAAAATGACCATGAATGGAAAGATTATCAACGTGATCCCACATTTTTAAAAATGTGTATGAAACAACAGTAGATAGAAGCACATTACATCTAGTAACTGAATATTCTTCCATCTATCGGGTTTAGGAAGACTAAAACCTTCGAAAGCTTAGTTTGGGAGATGTTTAGGGTATGATTGCAATCTAGTATATTTTATTCACCTGCTGAACAAACGTAGTGCCTACATATTTTCGTACTTTATCACAATGGATCATTGCCAAGGAACTGAACTGTTTCTGACTTACATGAATATCTCAAAGGCCCCCATTGTAATCTGAAGGCCATACCCTTTGGAGAGTATGGGATGGTACCACCGGGCATCCAGTATTTAAACGTAGCCAAAATATCATCTTTGTACATTGCCTTCTTCGTAAGGTTGTACATCATTATCTAAAAGCCATCAAATGAAAGAGTCAATAATTAACACTTTACGTGAGTACGGTATGCTTATTTATGGGTTGTAAAGTGTTCATTCAAAATGGATTCAAAAAGCATAAGGTTTGGAAGAAACAGATGTCTTAGTCGCACTGGCATTTTATTAAATATGTGTTGTTACTTGACAAAGATGAATAATTTAATCTTAGAAAACGAATTCTTCTTCCAAAAAATGGATATCAATTATCACACATTGCCAGTAATCTCCACTTTCAAGCCCATTTACGCCATTCGCCCAATCTCTCCTTATGCCCAATGACTATATCCCGCGTCAGCTAACCATCCTCGAGAGTCAAGGTTAAGACATGGGTGTATTAACCGTTGCACATTACAAATCTCTGCCGTGTTATCAGAGTCGAAAAGGGCACAAAATCTTGTTCCAACTAGGGTTTTCCCCTAAATTCCCAGGCCAATGGAATCAGCCGATTCAACGACAGCAAGAGTCTACCGAGGAGACATAATGACGGAAATCAGTGCTCGAAATCAACTTATAAACATGACCAAGAGCAGGTTTTCTGTTCACAATTTTAATAATATCCACATCCAGGCGTTGTTCTATTTCTTGTAGTCTCATTTTGAAATGATCAACTACCAGTTAGTCGTTCAACGCAGATGGGCATATAAGTAGGCGACGGTTCAAACAAATGTTGGAGTCTGAAGATGTTTGAAAAAAACTATCATAACAAATACACATGGCTGGGTCCCACGATTATGGGTGTAGGCGACTCATAGAAATCCAGCATTCGAGACTAGGCCAGCACACAAAAAAGCCATGAAATGTCGCATGGTATCTCAATAGCAGTCTATTTGTAGAGATATCATGTGTTCGGATGATGCTGCTACATTGTCGCAAACACATTCTGTTGCAAATCGTTAGACATACTCTACCTGGTAGCCGGCTTGTTTATCATCCCAGGATAACCCCCAGGCAAAACCGGACATCTTCTCATGATAGGTCTCAGCGGCTGTCAGGTATTTCTGTTCCCCAGTGGCCTTATAGAGCCACGCAGCCGACCAACCTAGCTCATCATCGTATCCCATTGACCTTGAAAATGTAAACATTTTATATTCAATAACAATGTGGATGGTCCATTCGATAACAAATATAATTCTACAATTGTAATAGTTTAATCACTTACCCTGGAGTGACGGGATACTTTGTTTCCTACATGCATCTGTGATATCAGTAACTTCACTTTTGTATCCATAAAAGGCAAAACAAAGCTAAATAAAAGTATAAAACACTTTTTTTTTAATCTAATGATTTCCCAGTGTAAGTTACACAACAATTGTTAGTATGTTTTGCGCTGCTATCCAAGCTTGCTGTCAATGAGTCTTCTGCAAAGTCGCTATGGACTAAACAGTTTTGTGTTTCAACACAAACGCGTTAAGATGTGAACCCAGCGAATGGAACGTTACAACTTACCGGTAATATGCCGCTGCGGCCTGAACACTTAGGCTGTAAATAGCCCTGTGCTTATCAGCAAAGTCGTACAATTGTTTTGCATGTGTCAGTAGCTTGTCAGAAAAGGTTCTATCTGGAGAATAAATTAAGAATAGTGACGCTCATGTATATCGGAAGTTCTGTAAGCCTCTATGTAACATACAATGGGTAATAAAAAAGCGAGGTAAGACATCTTGTCAAAGATCAAGGCTTGATGCCTGTGTATTGCGTCTTGGTTTCTTGAAATCTCCATTTCCCTTGTACCTTACGAAGCAATCTTGTTAATAACTATCAAATTATCTGTAATAAGGCAACACGTGTTATATTTATTTATTTATTTATTTTGTCAAATTGTTAATTTATGTTTGCCTGTTGATTAAATGAGCCTATATGTGTCTCTTACCTACACTTCGGAAGGCAATCGAACTGGCCGCGAAAGCCGCGGCTGTTTCTCCAACTACGTCACTTCCTGGACTACTAGCGGTAACTTTAAAGGCCGGCCTCTCCATCGTCATGTTCTCGGGTCTGCCCCAGTAGGCGTGATCCTTACCTCCATCACCAACCTGATCACAGTCAATATTACAGTCATTACATTCCAGGCATTCTATTGTACGGACTTGTTTCTTGTATACTTAAAGGTCAGTTCAATTGAATCACCCAAGTAAATCCAAAGCCCCCTCCCTTTAAAAATTATCTGCACTGCTAAACAAAGTGTGTGGGGAGAGAAGCGGAGAGGGGGACTCAGTGCACATACCCACAAAAGTGAACCCATGATTAAGACATAGATTATTAGTGGAATAAAGCAAGACATTTTGCTGTATATGTTGAAATTCCCGGGGCAGTTTAATTACCTAGACAAAAAGCATATTCCTCGTTTTCTATAATTCCAATTGCACAGATCATATAATACAATTACGAATTTAATTTTAAAACATTTAAATGCTACCTGAACGTAAAGCTCAGTCGGTCCTGTATGGGCTCTCAGGAGATAATCAAGTGGCCAGCGGATACAGTCATACATCGAACTCGTCAACCCGGCACTTTTGTAAGCGTCTCCCCATTGGATCAACCCCCAAGCCAAAATTGTAACGGAATACGCCATTGGCAGACCGAATTTTACATGATCACCAGCTTTAAAAAAATATAATATATACCGTTTCAAACCCAAATAGTGTCATACCAAAATCATGTCTGTGAAAGAAATAGTTTCATTTCATAATTGTGCGATTCAGACAATCTGTATAGAAACCAGTTTGGAGTATTGAACCCTTGTCAGTGAATTGATTGGTGGATAGATGTTTCAGGCCAAGCTTAAGATCGTAAGAGGCGAGAAAAGAGGTTGCTTTCTGTTGCCCTGGTGTTCGCCGAGCTAAAGTGTAACGGGAAGCAGATTTGTTTGTGATGTCCTCTATTTGTGTCCGTCGTCATATAAGTGAAATACCCTTGAGTACGACGTTAAACACCAATCAAACAAACAAACATATTCTAATTTTCTAATTGAAGGGAGCATTGCTACTTTTCAAACAAACTTCCCCCAGCCAAGAGGGCCTTGTCGCTGAACTATATTAATCTATAAAGGTTTATATGTTCGTGGTTTTGGCAACCCACTACATAAAAAAGCAATTGTTTTGCGATTGCACTATACACAATTTACCAAATCTCGATGGTCAAGTTTGTTTATTTCTAGTTCAAAGGAATGGTGTGTTAATAAAAAGTTGCTTTGGGTAATAACAGGGCAATGCGTATTTCCCCTTCTTTGGACAAATTGAGAGAAAATTTTAATTTTGTTCAATTTCATTTATATTTTAGGTAACAAAAGTCATATAGCACGGCATGGAAAAAAAAGGTTCAGTGCTGTTGTTGTTGTCGTTGATGAGTGTATGATGAGCTAAATTTAATAGCACATCCATGTGTTGACCTTACCGTCGTACCACCCTCCAGTCAGGTCTTCGCCACCTTGACCTCTGTCTTTAAGGGCGGAGTCACTTCGCCACGGAATATGTTTAGTTGGCGGTAATTTGCCGGATCTTTGAGCTTCGTAAAACAAGATGGATTTATACAGGAGATCGTCATAATCATACTTTCCGGAAGCTGTTAACGAAAAGAGAATCCATCTTTAGTAACAACAGGTGGAATGTTCGGCGTTTACAGATAAAAAAAAAATTATATTCTAACGATTATTTGATATTCAGATGAGAGCTCTTTTATTAAACATTTTCTAGTAGGCCCATACAAGGTGCATTTGCTTGAATACGTTTAAACAAGGAAATTAGCGGTGATTTAATAACGTTGTTAAAAAACTGAACTCGCAGAATACATTGTCTTGTTTAAGAAGCAGTTGAGCACTCTGGCCGGAGCAGAGCGTTCAAGTATAGACATACTACTGTACCTAGCGCTGGAAGAAAACTTTTATTCGAACAAAGCAAAACACTTCATTTTATGGATGCGTCATTTTAGTAATTATTGTTGAATACACAACCGCCATTAAATGAAATACCTTTGGGTACGGCGTTAATCATCAGTCAGCCAATCAGGGGTATTTTAAAGCGTGCCAGAGGCTGGGAACGCTTGCAAACGAATTTGGTTGCTCGGTACACATTGATAAATAAAACTAGAGGGACATGCTGAACTTACAGTGATGGTGAGGAGGAACGGTTTGAGTGTCCTTGCCTAGGTTTACAAAAACTGCACTTCCGGTTGGAGCTTTACTTCCGCTGTAGCTAGCCTGGACTGTAATGTCAAGCGTACTTCCTGGCTTCATTATTCCTGTATGTTCCTTATTTGCGATTACCCAAACTTTTCCGCCTTCTTTGGTGGATACTGTATCACCCATCCATTCCTAAGCACAACATTAATTAAAAAAATTAATTTTGGTAGTTATGCCATTTTATTTTAAGTGTTATTCAAGTCACCTATTTGTATCCAACCTTGTAAACATGTACGTTATGTGAATAGCAATTGTTTGAAATCCTAAAAATGAGCCGGCGCTCAAGGCAGGTAAATCTAAAAGTATCAGACTTTTCGTTGATTTTTATCCGCAGGTAAACGGGTGTGAGGAAAATACAAATTCGTACATTAAGCACATATACTAACAGATATAATGACAAATCTCTTGCAAAAAATTCCAAACACCTATCCGAGCCTTTAATAAACCAGTTAATGTAATTCGGATTGTATATAAATGAACAGCAATTAAATCAAATTAGTTAATGTTGTACTTGCGGAATGATACACACCGTGAGATCGCTGACTGCTGTGGAGAAGGTCATCGTGACCTCCCATCCATCCACTTGTTCCGTGATGGGAATCAAAAAATGTCCTTGGAATTTGCCAGTAAAATCATCTACGCCTGTCATGGGTGTTGCTGCTAGGCATGAGGCCACAACAGCTGTGAAAGCCAACAGGATCTCCATTCTGTGACAAAAGCAACAGTTGGAACTACATTGTACATATATATTGCACCAAACCTTTACAACACATCGTTGTCACTAGAGATGTATTGTCAGTAATGGTACAGCGACATTGTGAGCTATTGTTGTTGTTTTCAGTGTAATTCTGCTGCTACACCTGTCCTACACATCGTTGCCATCAATAGATTTGTCTAATTTATAATCAAGCACAACGGTTGAACTATTTAGTCTGTACGCTAAGTGTGGAAGGGTAGAGACGCTCCTTAACGGTTACAGACAAGCGATGACTTTCTGGTGGTCACCATAGCCATGCAGTATTGGTATAAGCAGAAGTATAATAACTAGAAGTATGCAACTGCCAAATAGACAAGCTAATCGCCATAAGGGCATGCACAAGAAAATTCAGAATAACGCCACTTTAAAAATGGTACATTATGGGAAACTTCAGGCATTCCTCGATCACTATGTTGCTTACTAAACGAAACGCATTTACCCAGTGCAATATGTGCATATAAACGGCAACTAAATCGCCAAATATTAAGCCAGTAACTAGAACGAAAATAATTGCTTTACGCAGTGGCCAATCCGGAACGAAAGAACCCCGAGTTCCTTACAGCTTAAAAAACAAGTGACTGTAATGTGACGTCACCGTTTCTTGCCGGTCTACCATGCCTCGGTCATATTACACGGCAGTTGCATACTTCTAGTTAACATCCTTCTGGTATAAGGGGCACCGGCGACGATTCTGTATATGGTTTGAATACGGGTATTGGGTGCGTTCAAATTTCATTGGGTTTTTTCTTATTTTTTCTATGTTCAGGATATCACCTAGTGGTAATGTTGCTCTGCTCTATCTTCTTTAAATAAATTCAAGTGTGCCTGTGTTCTAAACAATTTAACTGATATAACTGTTAGTATGATGCTACAAGCTTCTTGGCATGATAATTCTAGCATTGATAACTCATGGCCGACATGTACCTACCTTGAAACCACCTTTACCAAATATGGAAAAACTGACTCGCGTTGATTGTCAATAATATTGCTACACTCTATGCCAGTAGAAAAGAAACACCGTTTGAAATATATTCATAGCCTGTTTTTTTTAATTTAGTATTTGCAAGGGTAAGAAACTGTCAACTGAACTGATATCAGCTATGCAACACACGATAATGTCGTAATATGCAAAGTTGTACAAATAAAACAGTTTTATTTTGTCAAATGAAAGCTACAATGTTAATTAAATTTAAAGCAACATGAAACCGACCTATTTACGGTGTATTTGTTTTGTCTCCAGGTCTGAGTGAAACAGCCTTATTAAGTACAGCGAAAATCCCAATCAAAGTCTCGAAAAATTAGAACCGAGTATTGGTTGGTATTTTAAGATCTCACAAAGCTGCTCGACACAGTGAGGGAGCGGGTGGGCTATGGCCCTGCCGAATACTCCCTCGGCTTCCTCGGTCGATCGTAAGAGGCGAGAAAAGAGGTTGCTTTCTGTTATCCTGGTGTTCGCAGAGCTAAAGCAAACACAAAGCTGAAATAATCACAATTGGGTATGCAAAACTTGCTTGGAAATATTGCGCCCGACTTGCGTACTTTTGTAGTTGATATTTACGCCTTTTTTCTTAAATGAAGCCGTCATAAGCATTTGATCACATAAATGCATTGAATTCCAATTGATGTATCTGTTATGTGACTAAAAAATATTTATGTCGAGTCACATGCAGGGTCACATTTTGTTACGTATATAGCTGAAATATGAAGGAATAAAATCATGGCCTAACGTAGAGGGTATTTATGTTCTGTTCGAAAATTAAAATTAAACATTGTTGCATTTCAATTTATCTGCAAAAGACTGTAGAGGTTTTAAGATTTGTTTTTGCCATGCGAACTAACATCTTGAAAATAAACAGGGTGGGTCTTATAATCGCTATCATAATTTAAACAGTCGGACGGTTAGAATGTTCCAATTTAAAGATCTAGGCCGTTTTAACTCCATTCAGTCAGTTTGCAGTACTTGTGAAGTGCACTAAAAGAAAGGCGAAGGCGTTCTTAGATTCTAAATTAACTTAGTTCATAGAGTTGAAAAAGAATTTAAGCAGTAATGAAATGAGGCAAAAAAAGAAGTAAAGCGATAATGAAGTAAAGCCAAAAAGATGAAAAGCGATAATAAAGTAAAGCAAAAAAAAAAAAATGTAAATCGATAATGACGTTAATCACAAAAGATGTAAAGCGATTACTAAAAGCAAAAAAGAAAAAGATATAGTCTAGAGAATAATTGTAATATCCTAGTTAAAACGAATATACACTTAATAACCGTATAATCATCTAATGTAACGTTAACGTTAAAGCACAGTATTCGGATAGTTTTTTTATATCCCTGTTGAGGACCCTTATCGTATTGGAAAACTCTTAAAGCAATACTTTTTCACACGGCGTTCCACAATGTCATAATACCGCGTAGATTCCAGCCAAGAAACGACCTTAAAATAGCGACGACTGAAAAATAACCTAAATCTAGCCTGTGATTCTGGCACTCCTTTGTAACTTAGTAACTTATGTCCAGGGGAAGCGGGGGAGGGTAGTCCAGTTTCACCTACTTTCCGAGGACATAAGTCCAAGCGAGGGTACTATATGGGAGGATTTTACCACTCCGGTCTTCCTTCCTTGGGGTGGGGGAAAGGATAGGCTTACCGACGGGGTCGTATACGAGATAAATTATGTTCCCGCGATGCTATTTTCAATGGGTGCACCAATGAAAGCTGTGAGTACACACTTTTTTTTTCAATAGGGCTTAATGAAGTGCAATATTGTAGGATGGTTATGTTGCACAATAACGGCCAGATTGTATTTGAGGAATTTCAATAATGTTATTCAACATTTTGTATTCGCAGACGGAAGTTTGAAGACGAAAGAAAACTTTGAGATGAGATAATCCTAACGTTGTCATAATGTTGATTTTGGTTTCGCTCAATTTCATTGGGTAAATCTTCGTTTAAGTACACAGAAATATTAGTGTTGTAAATTTTTTCAAGTATGTAGTATTTTGTAAATATTATCCATATTGTCGCCCCACAATGAAAGAGATGTATTGTCCTGAATGATGGGATTTCTTTTCTTATTTCAGACAAGAAATATGCATTATATACTTTATTTATATCTATTTCTTCTTGACCCTCTGACTATGGACCGTTTGTTTGAAGAGTAGCGAGGCTGCTTTACCTAGCACTGGAGGAAAATTTACATATGGAAGCGTTTCACATCTTGGTTGGGCTAGTGCCAATTATTGATGGAATGCACAGCCGTCATATAAGTGAAATACCTTTTAGCACCGCGTAAAACACCAACCAATCAATTTATGTAGTTTTTGCCATTGCCTATTATTAATCGCGTAAGCTAATGCACTAGACTGAGTCAAGTCAAGTCTCAGAGTCTCTGTCAAATCTTTTGTGTTGTTCATTCTTTCGTTCCACAAGCCCTTTGGCTTTAAACCGTATCATTGAAGTATATTTATACTGTCAGCTACATGAGGACAAAGGACATGAATTTCCAACTGCATTTGTAATTAATATTCTAAAGTATGGCTTTTTTTCTGTCCTGCCTCTGGAAGTACACCGTGAAATACATTTGTGCACTGTGCAAAAAACACAAATCAACCAATGGCTTCCACCATGGATAGACGCACCTTTCATATCATTTCTTGTGCATTGTTAACACTTTCTTCAATTCATTCGAGTTTGTGACCTTGACGGCGGGTCTTAATATCTGCAATATAATGATACACAATGTAGAAATGTTTTCTGACAGTTGTTGAGTGTAAACTGACAATTGATCAAATCAGATGCCCAGGTAAATCCCTTTGGAGGTCGTGCTGAACAAGTTCTTTGTTTGTCAGAATAACTCTGTGGTTTCGTTTAACTTTTTCTGGTGATTTTTGATTAATTTCGTATCTCTTTTCTTGCAAACTTTTGTTTACCTCGCAGCAACTGTTCCAAATATTTCTCACTTTTTTATATATAAAAATCTGTGTTTTTTCGTTAAGGCTCCATATAGATGAATCCGCCTTTTCTAATTAACCCTCTTGAACCATTATTTCTAGGACTGTACTGCGCAGTTTCTTGACAATATTTGACTTTTTATTTTGGAAAGCCCGCGGTACTGTACGTCTGTAGATATGCATAGTTGGTGCAGTTAGTTGAATGAGATCGGATTTTAATTCTCCGGAACTTCTCAAACTATCTGTAATACTCTTGTATCTGTTCTGGCCCGCGGTCGGGGCGCAGTGGCAGCTAGTGCGCTTCCTAAACTGAACCTGCTTCGATTTACCGTTCGTCGGATCAAGTCCGCCTGTCGACCATCAGGTATATGAGCAAATGACATTTGTGGCTCCAACATTTGCAGGGGTGGATTTTACTAAGTTTCCAACCGGTTTTCCATCGTAATAAGGATGTGGAAGTGGACCATCTGTCGTCGCGTAAAAATCTCTAGAAATGTATATTTATATTTTAACTATTAGCTACGTAAATTCTGACATTTGTAGATTTCCGGAGTTTCTAAAAAATCACATTATATTTGGTTGCCACGAAGTCCTTTCGCTGACTCTTGTAATAAACAACACAGGGCCCAACGAAAGTTCAATACAGTATATGCATGCACATGACTCATAATAGACTTAGTTCAAACATGTACATCATTGTCCAGGCAACTGTGATGAGCTTTCTGATGCCTGCGTGTACAGCACTTAAGAACAGTAGATGGCCAAAGACCACCATTATTTACTTCCGTTTTGTCAGCCTCGAATATAGTTCTTAGTAAAAATGGTGTGTAGTCTT
>JAVFBW010151193.1:0-12226 GCA_034783835.1 Mopalia ciliata
TGGTTGTTTTAGTGGCTAGTGTTTGCAATCTCACAAACTAAACGAAGTAGGCATGCTGAGAAGTTTCACTGACATTGTATCAAATTATTTATTTCTCATTTTATAATTCTACCCAGTCATATGATCATTGAAGAAATGTTTATAGGACAATGGTTTAGAAAATAACATACCTTTTAAGTTTGATTTAGGAACTAATCTTACTTATTAAATTTTGATAAGTTTCATATTTGATCCACGCCACTTGCTCTGTTGACTAGCGCAGGTAAGGCATCACCCTTCAACGCAGTGCGGCGGAGAACAGATGTTGTGAGATGTCCTTCCTTTACACCCCTTTTAAATCTTGTAGAAAAAAAGAAGAAATGTAAACTGACTATACGCCCCGCTTTATTGCCATCTATAGTGATACATGAACCACCTAAATTACACCATTTATTGCACTTATTATATCAAACTGTGGCTAATGTTAGTTGTCAGAACCACCTCTGCTACAGACATAACCACCACCAAACACCTCGACAAACCAAAGTCCAGATTTCAACCTTGTATGACAATAATTGCAAACCGTCATAAATTACAGCATGTAGATGGAGTGTCTTTATAAAGGTCTCCAACGTGGTTAACTTGATGTAGCAGTGTGTTGGCTTCAGCTTTTATTATCTCGCAAAGCCATCTGTCAGTCAAATTTATGTTATGAAATCTTATTCCCAATATTTATTGTTGGCGTGCATGTGATCAGGAAAACCCAGAGTTAACTTACGGCTGACACCCTACCGTTGGACCGATTCATGTCGATTCCCGTGGAATGTCTTCCTGTTTGTAACGTTAATGAATAGGTATACTTCAAACACATATCAGTACACTTTGTTTAGAACATGTTTGAAAACATTTACGCAATATCACAGTTTTAACTTTTGACTTTTTGAGACACTCAGCCACGCTTTTTGCCCTTCTGGTTTAAATGAGTTTGTCTAGGTGTTGTACAAACCCAATGGCACTGTTTACAAGTGATATAAAGGTATTAAAAATGTAGGAAGAAAATGTCGTCTAGACGAAATTATAAAGCCAAAGTGTGTAATAAGCAAATTCATATATGATGTCAATCATATATTGGATGACAGTTTTATACACTTATACTTAAGGACTTGTGCGACTGCATTGCATATTACAGAGGTTTAAAAACTTAATTTATAATTTTTAAATCCGGAATGAAGTGAAGTCTGGCGTTCTATGAAAACTCTCTATTCGAAGCTTATTGTTTAAATTGTTGTATGATCTCTCCAACTATTGTATTGATGACAGGAAAAAGACATGCCAACCCCCTGGTTACATATCTTCACTTCACCACCATTTTGGGGAAACGCTGTTGCTTTTTTTGCCGAGGACTGGATCACTTATACTTTTCAACAGGGACAGGTCCTCTATACCAAAGAAGTTCTGGGATATAGCATATCAGAGGTAAGATATACTGAGTCAAGATGCTTTTAGACCCGTTTTACGTGTACAAACAGCTACGGGTACCTCTCACAGATAATGTGTCTGTAGTTGATATGGCTGGGGCTGATTGGATGGCGTGGAAAGTCGTTCCATGCAACTGTAAGCCCCAAGTTTACCAGAGATATATTATGCTGTCACTTCTGTAATCGAAGATGTAATTTACACTAGGTCCCATCCAGGTATCTATCGGATGAATTTTAACAGAATTAGAAATGGACACTGCCTCTTTGTGTTAGTGAAATACCATTAAGTAGGACGCCAACAAACCTAACCACTTATTTAAAAGGTACCCCGTAAACTCCTCAAGACGATGGATGATGGATCCTTACGGCAAGCAAGTTAACTACCTTTTATTTGTGAGTTTTAATCAGTGATTAAAATATATAGGGATATGTAACAGCAGTATTTAACGCTGAATTGCCGATGAAATAAGAAAGGCAAAGGTACTTTTTGATTTACCCCATGTAAACCATGTAAATCATGCTCGTCAATTCCATTCACAATTCAGATGAATTAATATTGGGATTATTTTTGTAGACTGCAAAACTGCGAAAATCAACCAAATATAGTAAATTTTTTTATTTTTTTATTATTTTTACCAAGTCATTGGTGGCGTGAACGGATTTAATTATTCTTGATTTTCCGCCTAACTGACATTGAAGTTAATGCTCGTTTTTATATATTCACATTATGTATATTTGAATTATTTATATGTTTTTGCGGACCTTTAAAACACACCCAACAAATGGGAAGGAGGGAGACTCCTTTGAACTATCTATTTTCATAGTAATGCACATGCGCATTGGCAACTGTCAAGCTCACCAGTTTTCCGAACGCTTTACTGAAACGGACGACTGACAACAATACCGAGTACAAGATTTTATATGCATGGATTGGGCCTCGATTAGGCCCATCTTCATATCCCTGTATACTGTAATCCCAGGTTTAATGATGGATATTACGAACTATTCTCTTGTAAATTTGGATAAAACGTATTAATGGATATTTTTATTTACGTAATACAGAATGGAATGCTGACAGCATTGCCGTACCTAATGAGTGTATTTCTGACCGTCGTCGTGGGATACATTTCTGATTTGATTTTAGAAAGGAAACTGTTAAACATCGTTAACACACGGAGATTATTTCAACTGGCGTGTAAGTTCAATATCCTTTTTCATGTTTATCATTAACTATTTATGTGAATTAACTCATGGTTTATTTACCGATCGACATCTTTTTGGGATAATCTGAGCATTATACATACACTTTGTGGAGATGACCTCATGATTGTTAATTTAATTTCGCAGGGCTTGTGGCACTTTGTAGCTTGGCGCCTACTCCTTGAGTTCCACCTATTCACCGATATGAATCGAGATACTCATGGCATATCATCTAATCGATGGAAATTATTGTTAAATATCTTCTATGTTTGTCTATCGAACGGCCAATACAACATATGGAATTACAATAGTAGTTACTCTGAAGAACGAAATACTCATTTTGACCACACTATTACAGCCATTTATTTTGACATCATCAGGCTGATGATGATGGCAAAATAAATCGCTCAAAGTTAGGGTTTTCGGAGTAACACAGCTGTTGTACTATACTAAACTTATCAGTCGTAATCATTGGTTTTAACATATGTAAGGTTATGTTAACACTTTGACATAACTTTATGAGAATTCTCCACAGTGCAATATTAACAATTTGTGGTTCCATTCGACTTCGAACACACACTATCATTACTTTGTTTTGTTTATCGCTTCTATAAACGTATGGAAGCAGTTTGTTTACCTGCTAATGAACTAATATATATTTAATTGATAACCAATCTTTGCCGATATAAGACATTACAGATACTTAAGTTTATGAATAATAATGAATTCCATCTCCCAGCACATATATCCAAGTTTATAAATATAGTTAATTTTATCTTCCAGCACACATACACAAGTTTGTGAATAGTAATGAATGCCATCTTCTAGAATATAAATAAAATTCCTTCTTCCGGCACAAATTTCCAAGTTTGTAAACGGTAATAAATTGCACTTCTAGCACCTATATTCAAATTTGTATATAGTAATAAATTCCATTTCCCATCACATATAACAAACAAAAAAAATAGTAAATAATTCTATCTTCCAGCACATATGACTAAATTTGTTAATAGTATTGAATTCTATCTTCCAGTACATATACCAATATTTATAAATAGTAATAAATTCCATCTTCCAGCACATATACCCAAGTGAGAAAACAGTAATGAATTGCTTTTTCCAGCACATGTCCCCATGGCTTTCCTGCTGATTGCCGGAGTGAATGTGTCCAGTAAGAATCCAGTGTGGGCAATCATTCTTCTTACACTGGGTAGAATAGCGTTTGGATGCAGCACGTGTGGATTTTTTGTTAACCCAATGGACATCGCTCCTAGGTAAGAAATGCTATTTTGTTACATTGTTTTTTTTTTCTTGTAAATAAAGATCTTCTATTTGTTGTACTTGTGTGTGTCGAATTCAATTCAAACTCAACTGAGTGACTCATAACAATGGAGCAACGTTCAAAATAATCACCCATCAGTCATTGTGGTTAAAGTAAACCACACAAAGTTAGATAGCTCAAGAATATATATTTGAACAGACATATAAATATGTGCATGTATAATGTAATTGTCTATAAAGACATTAGTAGCTTTCTTAACTCTTCCTAGACCGGACCTAACCTTGAACTGAGTGCCTATTGGTCCAAGAATACACAAGCCTCGACAGCTCAATTGCTCACGCTTTTGAGAAAATCTCTTGCTGCCACTGGACAGAATCGCGGGGGTGGTTTTTACGAGGTTTCCTTCCGGTGTTCCACCGTAATAAGGCTGTGTACAGTGTGAGGTGGACAATCCGTCGCCATATAAGTGAAATACCCTTGAGTACGACGTTAAACACCAATCAAACAAACCACTAGATCAAGGTTAATACGTGACACGGCAAACACTTAAAAAGGTGATCTTAATTACCAGGACGACACAATACATCCAGTACTGGTCGCCAAGACAATTGAGATGAACTTAGGCTAAGATCGAACTGGCCCCAGGTGTTGAAGTGGTAGGCGTGTCGTTGTAATAAGTGTGCATTGATTATTTTAGGTTTTGTGGTGAAATGGTTGGTGTCCTGAATACGATGGGAACAATACCAGGCTTTGTCGCCCCTCTAGTCACTGCTTATCTCACACCTAACGTAAGTAGATTAGAGTGGTTAAGTAGTCAAATTTAATATTCTTGATAGTGGTTAAATGGAACAGTTCATTTTTTTAAAGCCATGATTTGAAACTTGATATGTCAAAATGCGCGCCAATGTTTGAGCCGAAACGGATAGATGTAAACATAATAATCAGTGACAGTTATAAACATGTAATCCAGGTTAAGGGGCCATTGAACCCAGAACCATTAGTCCATACGTATGGGGATCTTTTTGTGTTGTTGAAAGAAATTTTACTTATCGCGTTTTTGTTATTTATTGTAGGGAACACAGGAGGAATGGCGTTATGTTTTTTATTTATCAGCAGGAATAACCCTTGTGGGATGTTTTGTATTCTGTGCTCTTGCTCGTGGGGAGGTACAAAAGTGGGATGCTATGTCCAGTGAAAAGCAAGAGTTGAGATGTGAAACACCTCTCTTATCTTCGTGACAGGCTTTTGATAAAATGTTGTGTGTGGTAAAAATATATTTGTTAAACGGTGACAGATAGTGCTGCTCTCTTTCTGAAACCGACTGCTAACTATATTAATAAAAGTCATAAAAGCCTTCTTTATTTGAATTGAAAGTGTACCTAAAAGGACTGTACAATACAGACAGAAGTGTCTGATATAAAAATGGTGAATGGCGAACGTTTGATAAATTCTTGTCGTCACTCCATGTACTCCTGAACTAGTAGTGTAGTAGTAGTAGTTAAGGTAAGGGGACCAATCTTGAATGTATTTTGTACAATTAGGGATGTTGTTTATACGTATACAATGTACAATTATTGCGTAACAATATACTGCTAAAAAAAACCCACTGTTTTGAATCTAAATATCTACAAATGCCAAAATGTATGGGTTTTTTTTTGTAGTGAGCAAATAATAATTATTAATAACAACAAAAAAATAACAGTTTGACTGCGTTAATATAGTGCTCAGCATAAAACACCAATCATTTATTCCACACCCGATGATTGCCTATAACTAGATTAGACTGTACTCTCGGATACCCCAAGGCTTACATTTAATGGTGGCACACGGATTATTCAAGTTTATTTACCAGCGGTTAGGCTGGAATATATTGGTGAATGACATAAACTAGATTAATAAAGAAGTAGTATCTTATTCATTAAAGAACTGTGGACTTTGTTTTAAATAAATACAGTTGAGTATTATGTTGTTCTTCCCGAAAGTATAAAAAAAAACAATTCGATATTTGTCATTGGTCCATAATGTTTACATAAAAAAGGCTGAGGTATTATAAATTTGACAATTTTTAAATTTTAAGATGAAGATAAAAAAAATGAAAACCAGGCAAATGCCATATAGGGCTAAATGAAGACCAATCGTTTGAATCAATAGCCTCTTGTTTTAATGACAAAGTAAAACACATTACATGGACAATACATAATAAGGGAAAACAATTTTGAAATTAAAAAAATATATCATTGCTGAAAGTTACCATTAAAAAAAAACAGCTGACAAAAAATGATCGAAGGTATTTTTTTGTAGCCTTAAAATAAAGATACAAACGCATATTCGGGCAAATGTCCTCATTTAAAAGGTCTTAAACAATGTCGAAAGTTGTCAACAACAAGAAAGTGCTGTTTCAAGAGATTGTGTACATCAGACACCATTCACAAGCGATTGGTGAAGGCCAATGAAGTCAAGGCGAATTCGCGGAAATGTACAAATGCAATACTGTAAGTATATTCTCTTTTTTGATACATTTTTTATTTACCAACATTGTGGTGTCTACCTTTCTCGCTATTATTTGGTCTTAAAATTGTAGTACTTTTTGCACAGAAAAGTGGAACACTAATTATCTTTAACAAAATTAGCATGAGGTATCGGGTATTATAGCCAACCGAGGCAGCCAATTGAGATTGTAACTGATAATTGCCGTTAGGAGAAGCTAAGATTTTTAAAACTGAACACAATTATTCGCGGACTGAGAAATCTGAGATCGTATTGACAAGGACAGAGAAGCAACTGTACTAGCAATGTTGCGAGATGTCCAGCTACTGGTCGTATTCTCTGACGTTGAAATTATCTTTCCGTGAATGCTCTTATACATCCAGTCTCTGGACAACCAACAACCACTGTGTACTGGTGAAATTCAAAAAGGAGCAGTTTAGCAACTGTAGTTACAGTTATTATTCAGCGTTATTTTTCAAATGGGGTAATACTCTCAAAAACAAAGTATTTTTATAAACAAATCTAACATTCACAAAAAAAGGTTTTCAGTGACTACAAACAAACAAACAACCCCCCCCCCCCCCCCCCCCACCCTCTCCTCCCAATCCACTACCACCAAATACTTACAGTGTTAGGATCAGCCCTGTTGTCGCACAATACATATTTCTACTTTGGTATATGTGTTACCCCAGGTTCAATTCTTAAACTGAAAAATTGATGGAAGATGAAGATTACGTTTTGAGACTTGTATTTTCCAGAATTTCGATCGGCGAACGAGTCAACCGTAACTAAACAAACATTCAACAGTAATTTTAATGTAACAACCTGGGTACTACAGTATGCCCCAGGTACAACATAATACTCACGTCAGTTGGACATGTGCGCAACGGATTAATGTTCATACGAGTTCTGATGTCCATGACTATATGTATACTACATTGCCTTATATAGACTCATGACTTCTCATTAATGAATAATGACTTAACTGAAGGTACGACAACCTTGAATAACCAGAACAGTAACTGTTCTTCCACTGTATACAGGTAATAGTTGCCTTTAATAAATGCAATCAATTATTATTACTGCACATCATATCTTAATACTTCACTATAAATCAGTACATATACTTGTACTTCTGACCTTATGTAATCAAACTAAACAACTGTGCTTAAAGCACTAAACATGTTAAAATTAGAGTTTTGTTTCACACAATAATTGAGGTTAATCTCTTATCTTAGCTTTATATGGTAATTCAGATTTTACATAATTACTATACTGTGTGGTAATATGCAATATGTTGGACTAATAAGGAACCTTCAGTCTATTAATAAAATATAGACAGAGGTTACTGGTTAATTATTTACTGTTGTATTGCAACTGGCAGTTCAATGCATTATGTCAATTAGAGTTACTGCCCTTGATTACACACTTTGCAAGAACTAGCCGATCCCTAGCCTAAGTACATGTAAACCAAATTCATTAAAACTATGCACCGTAGTTAAATAGTTTTAATGTGTCGATGAGTGTAACATACATTTAGAATTTAATTCTATACTGACAACAGACTTATATGGCAAGATTTTAAATACTAAATCATCGCTGTTTATCTACACAGCCATGTGGTTTTTGCCTGGACACTTGAGGTTAGGATCACAGCCTCGTCGAAATAGCTAAATTTATCATGTTTCAGACAATGATAGCACCAAATAACGCACACAAATTATGAATAACATATTTACAAATCATGTAGAAACATTCATCTGTGACAACATGTATTTAAACCTACCTGAAAAAATGATGGAAGATGAAAATTAAGTTTTGATACTTGTATTTTGCAGAACCTCGAACGGCAACGAGTCGACCGTGCGTCCCACCAATCAGAGTCACTTAATTAACCATGTGACTAAACTAAAGTAGTCAAGACGAAGTAACGTCCCTTTGACCACAAATTAGAAGCAGCGCCATACTTTGGTTAGGTATGTGCTTATTGATTAAAAATAAAAATGTTTGGTTGATTGGGTGGTGTTCGAAAAATGGCATTAAACCTAATCTTACATATGCAGAAGTACGACTTCATATTTTAGGCCCCGTGAAGGAGCGGGTGGGCCATGGCCCTGCAGAATACTCCCTCGGCTTCCTCAGTCGATGGTAAGAGGCGAGAAAAAAGGTTGCTTTCTGTTGCCCTGGTGTTCACAGAGCTAAAGGGTAACGGGAAGCAAATTTGTTTGTGATGTTCTGTATTTTTGTCCGTCGTCATATATGTGAAGTACGACGTTAAACACCAATCAAACAAACAAACAAACATCCTTCAAACCATTGGCGGAATATGATTGGCGATGGCCCAGCCTGATGACGGTCTCCACTATAAAAACTCGAGGGAGTACGATTGTGATCTACGCACACAGCGATCTTCTTCATTGATGTACCAGTCACCAAGGGACTGTCTCCGGCCCCTACGTATGGTCGCCACCTGGTACTTGGAATGGGACTCGTATGCATATTCCACTAAGGCATGGCGAATTCCAGTTTTTGCACATTTAACTCTATAGCAGAAGTCCATTGGGTGGAAGTGTAGAACGCACTATTAGGTAGTGAAAACGGCGTTGTTTCCATGATAATTCCCTCGCCGATGTAATAGGAGATCGGGTATCGTCGAATGTAAGATGTGCCAGTCGGTTCGCAAACTTGTCTGCGTTGCGCCGTTTAGATTTTTAATGGTTTAAGTAGTAAATTATCGATGACCACTTCAATTTCCTACGTAGATACATTCACTCCAAGATACACTCCGGACCTCTTGTTTGGCATTTTTTTCATTTGCTGATCTCTGCCCTCAAATATTAACGGGAGTTAATATGCGATGGCGTACGAGAGTTGTCTTAGTATTACCCACTATGAAAAACTGGTGAAAATAAGATTGCACTTGTTTGTGTCTTTCCATCAGTAAGCATTGTCAGTTATTGGCATTATTGGCCTTGTTAAAGATGTTATGTCTTGCCAGAATCGAAATTTCCTCAAACGGGCTCTAACTCGCCCACTGCAATTGTAATCATGGCTTAGTTGTGGTTTCGTTCCTATCAGTCATGACATTTGACTGAATCAATCCAGTATCGGCCCGTTACCTGCCAGCCTAAACGAAGCCAACATCGATTGACCAGATGCAACCCGATGCAGCTCAAATTCTGGCCACGTGCATGAAGTTTCATTTTATTTTGTGTTCAACTCATCTTTTTTGGTCAACCAGACGGCCTAGAATTGGGTCATTCAAGTCCGGAATGAACTGAAAACGGAATTATGGGAAATGTGTCGTCTGTTCTTTGAAAGTCAACATTTTGTCAGCGAAGCCAAAATTAAGATGTGCTCATTATCTTTTGTTTGTTTTAGCAAGTACGATTTCTTGTATTTGTCTACATTTATGTACATAACTTTACCTTAAAAGTCCGTTTGATTTGTTTGTCATGAGTTCAAAATTCACGATCCTGTTTATGCTAGTAATAACAACAACAATATAACAATAACACTCTTTTGTTGGGCGTTATACTTTATTATTGGCCCGACATCAATGAAGGGCCCAAGGGCAGCTAATGTCTTATGGAAGGCTGCCAATCAGTGATGAAGGGCCAATAATAAAGTATAAGGCCCGTACAAAAGAATGTTATTACTTTTATTACCACTTTGATACAAACTATAAATGGCTAACATATACCCTACATATATTGTTTCATTAAACGATGTATCGCACCGGCACAGTTGTTAAATTGCTGACTTAATCAATCGTGTGTTTAATGTAACCTCTCAATAAAAAACTTTCCAAATGAGAGCAATATTAATTTGAACGAATCAATGAAACTTGTTGAAAATTAATATGAGATTATGGGAGATCACACTTCATATTCCAATTTAATTGATTTGAAGAATCTGCTGACAATACTGCTGATTGCTGACAATAAAAGTCAATCCATTAGGTAGTAAAACAGTATTCTATCTATCTAGGTTGATTTTAAATTAAATACGAAACAAAACAAACGCTTTTGAATTAAATGGAAAAAACCAATACAAACATTTACTTTCTCATTTTGGTCACTTTGTTTTTACATTTGTTTCAACTGGAAATTATTCGTACAATTAAATGTGGCGTTGGTCATAATTTTAGAAGGAACCATGGCACGCGTTATAGCCTGGTGTGGTGTCTTTGACTCCTTCTTTGAAACAGGAATAGAAACATTGAAAACTGCTGGAGAGTCTGTCTGTAGTGGTAAATTGAATGCCCCAGCACTATCAGCGGTAACATCAACAACAGGTACAGTTGCTAAGCTTCCATCTGAATTCATTACTTCTGTCTGGTGTGGAGTTTCCACCACTGGCGGGCGTTCAACAACCTGTTGAAACAGGGGGTAAATACATCGTAAGATATAATACACTATAAAATTAAAATAACGAATTGAAAATGACTGTCTAATCTTGCGGAATGCATATTCTTTTACATTTGCACATTGTAATTGGTTATAAATTTCATGTAAACCTCATTGAGATACAAATGTTTTTTTATATATGTTGTTATGACAAGTATTTACATCCTTTTTTCGCAAGGTTTTGTGGATAAAGACCGAAGAGCATTCATCGTTATGGAATATGTGCGAAAAGAAAAATGAATTACCTCCCTTGGAAATATAGAAACGTCTTTATTCCACCATCATCATTAGGCCTTATTGCTAGTACTGACAGGCACCAGAATATGCGTTTACTGTTTATGTTTCATTATCTTCAACTAATTCAACCTCAGAATAGTTGACATGTGAGGTCTATGAACTTGTTTTTAGAATTTTAAGATAGTTTTGACATCAATTTAGCAAGAAGTTAATAACATAACATATAACTGGCTATAAATTTGAATTCCTGTTTCCCATTTAAATAGACAAAAAGTTCTGAAGAAGCATAAAAATTGTGCTTCCTTTTCGACAGGAGTGATCATTGCTCTTGCATCCCTTGGCACTTCTAAAAATTTTTGAGAGGAGCAAAACCTAACACCTCTTGATAAATGTATTACCAATTTTAAGTGAAATTTGATATAATTATAGCTTAGCAATTATGTAGAACAAATTTTTATATGATTTGGTTAACTGCTACAGTCCTCTTTTCAAAGTAGAACATATTAGTAATATTTTACAAAAAAATATTAATAAATTCATGAAATTAGACATTTTTCTTTACAGCGGGTGTAAAATGGACTCAAGCTCCTAAAAACAAGGACACACTGAAATATGGTAAATAGAAAGTATGCCTACCTGAGACGTTTCAAAACTGTATCCTAAGTCAAAGTTGACGGTCTCTGTGTCTTCTGTGTCACAGAAATTGTGTGCAGGAGGCATTGAACTGAACTTTTTTTCTGCATTAGCAACCTGATTAAACAAAATAATTATATTCAACAATTTAAATATTTAGTCACAAATTGTTTATAAAAAGTGAAGTAACTTAACATTTTAATTTTAAACATATCAGTAGGAGAATCACGTCTCAGCTGAAACTTTCAAATATTACAGTGCAATATATGATCGACCCCTAAATCGTTTAGATATGCTCTGATCACATATTTGACCAGGCTTAAATAATTCACCATTTTTTTAAAAGCCTATAGGCCTAGTAGGGCCTACATATATAAATGTATTTAGAACATATTTAATATTCTTTCAACGCTGGAATAGCCTACTTGTTTAATACAGGACCTATATGACTATACTACAGTGATGTTTACTTTTAAGAAGAAACAGTTTGTATGTAATTTTAAAATGTAAAATGACTTACT
>JAVFBW010151204.1:0-12226 GCA_034783835.1 Mopalia ciliata
ACATTGCATGCAGAGCGTAGTCACCATACAGGTAAATTATTTAGTTCTGTAGGCTAGCCTGTATGACCAAATTATATTGTTTGGTTCTAGAATATAATTAATCACATCGACACATTGATATCATTTTTTCAATATTCATTGTTGTATTCTACAGGAAAGGGGAAAATATAACTGTTATTACATTTTTAACATTTGTTGTTGGACGAGCTTGCATGATTAATAAACTATATAGTGTATAAAATATTTATTAACACTATAATAATTTATTTAACATATGTCCACTATTGCTGCTTATGTCTTGATATATGGCTTATATTAAAATATGGCAATCAAGATTTGAGACTGTGATTTACTCATATAAGCTTACATAAATTTGTATTATAGAGAAAGGCAATTGTGCTTGCCTCTGTCGGGGTTAAAACTCCTGTCTGTGGCCAGCATTCTGTCATAAACCTCTACAGTCAGTCAGAAAGCGGGCCGGCTAGCCAGAGGCCTGAGTTCGAATCCTGATGTAGGAAATCAAAATTGTCTTTCTCTAAAAAAAATATGTATATATGCCAGGACCAGATTATCAGAGTAACCATAGACAATGAAACAAGATATGTGGGAAATTTCTCTATTAAAAAATATACACTTCTTAAAATAGGTGTTATTATTGGCCAACTTATTTTGTTTATGCTTAATAAGCTATTTATTTCTTTCATACTTCCATAATATTTCAATAATATGTGATAAATATTTCCACTTAGTACGCAAGGCAGATTCAATTCGATTTCCCATATGGAGTTTGCACTGTGTTGCAGTGCATCTTTTGAATTGTTGTGATTGATGTTTTTGTCTCTGTTGTCAGTGATATCCAGGATGGTTTCTATCACCCCTTTAGATTGGCACACCATTATAGGAGTGAAATAACCTTAAGCATGTAGTTAAACCCTTATCAAACAACAAACCAACCTAATGTATTATAGTATATATATTGTGAATAATATATATATATAACTTTATTTTCTGAGGGTAAATACATGTAAACACAAATTATCTCTGTCTGTTTAAAATAAACTGGTCTCCCCAGAGGCCCGCATAGCAAATTAATTACATGTAATAAAAACATTACAATATACAGACAATTTTATAACATATATGCGAACAATATGGCGGGATGGTTAGAATTTTTAAATTAAAGTGGATATATATATAAATATGTACATGTATTTGCAGGCTGGAGTGGGACGCTGTTATGTGAGTGAGTTGGCCTCAAAATCAGCGTAGACCCCAATCAATGTACATCTAGTATTGTATGGATTTTGTCCTACAAACAATAATAATTAGGTTAAAATTTTACGGTGTATAATCAATTATGGCATGCTTATGAATTTTTGTTGTTTAATTGTGTGTGACAAGTGTAAATATGCCAATGGTACATTAATTTTTGTCCCTCTGGCTAAGGAAAGTTTGTTTGAAGAGAAGCAAAGCTGTCTTTACTTAGCACTGGAGGAAAATGAACTTTCCTACATCATGAAAACTCTTCACATCATGGTTATGCTAGTGTAAATTATTTTTGGAATACATTATCATCAAATGAGGGAAATAGCCTTAACTCTTTGCATCCGGCAAGCCGCTGACAGGGGCAATATTTTAGCCTTTTTAGATAGAGAAAGTATAACTAATGAAGAAAATATGTACTTTTCTATACCTATGACTCTTTGTAAAAGTTATGACCATATTACTTTACAAACGGGATTTTTTAAAAACATTTTCTTTTAGGATATTCCGTCTAAATAGATCCACATGTGAAAAACATATTCCGGAGGCAAAGAGTTAAACATGGTGTAAAACACCAATCAATCAATCATTAACTATATTTAGGATTTTAAAAGGAATCCTATTGGGAATAATTGTCAGAGCTGAGTAAAACAACCATCCGTATCACTAATTCACCTTCATGTATAACATACAACCTTGTCTGGAATGTATAGTCTGTCATAAACAACATTTATTTGCCAACCCTTGACAACTTATTATTAATATTTAACACTGTGTCTGTGGCTTACTTCCTTTGTTTGACACACAATGATCTGATTCGCCTTGTCCTGATGTGTTAGCATGAGGGGATGGCTGGCTAGTGTTCAATATGCAGCATAACCACCCCCATCATTTAGTATCACCCAGATGGCAGTGCTTATTACCTCCCTTTATTGTTATTACGTGGTAAATTCATAAGCCTGTAGCTCTAGGGATATAACTTCATTGTGGGGGCAGCCATGCAGATAATATTGCTCCATGAGCAAAGCACCCTCAAGGGCTTCCAATCTAATATCTTCATACAAAACTCTCTTCTCATATTTTGTTACGATAAAACTAGCATCTCTAATATTGCTATTTTCGCTGTTTTTATACTTAAGCTCTGGCGTTTTTAATAATTATGGATCCTAGCTCATCATATTACAATTCAAACCTAGTCTGCAAAATTTGTTTTCATCATATTTTTTAAGAATGACAAAATTCAAGGGTTTTAAATTTTGTGTAAAAATTGCTTTTTTTAAAAGGTTTTTTGAAACCAAAAGTATAATAAAAGAATTGTGTTCTAAAATGAATTATTTTTGCAAACCAGTTTTGACATAAATTCTTGTATTTTATTGCGCATGGCTGTAACTTTCCTAACCTGCAGATTACCCAATGCTCTATGAACTACAAATTTTATTGATGTAACTTTTTTTTATTATGATAAAATATCTCTTGATTTTT
This sequence comes from Mopalia ciliata, assembly GCA_034783835.1. NCBI lineage: Eukaryota > Metazoa > Mollusca > Polyplacophora > Chitonida > Mopaliidae > Mopalia > Mopalia ciliata. Next base: position 2,746 of record JAVFBW010151204.1, read on the forward strand.
TTTCTTTACAATATTTTAAAGAACCTTTTATCAAAATTACATTTAAAATGAATTATTTCAAGGAAAAAAGTAAAAGAGTGAAATTTCTCACCTTTTTTGTAAAATAACAAATTTTTTCCCCAATTCTTAAATTACCATTACCTTTCAAGCAAAAAGCATTTTTGGTTAGAAAAAAATCTGAATTATTGTTTTGCAGAATTAACCGCAAATCCCAATAGATTTGATCTCTATTGCTAGGCTCAGTGGGTTTGTGGTAACATAAGCCTGTATTTGAAACAGGATCTATTTTGGCAATCAGTTTTTCATGCATTTTTATGTGGGACAGAGCGTCATAGAAGCATGGAACATGTACACTGTAATTTCACAAGGAAAGTCATTGGACACCGAGATCATTTTCTAACATTTGCTTTCTGCAGATATTGCCAATATTTTGTCATCTCCGGTTACGCTAAATGTTGCCTCAGTGTAAACGTAAGCTGAATGTATTAAATCTTGATTTCAGTGTACAGAATACAATATGTCTTTGTCAGTATGATCCGGCTTGTTTCAGCCACAAGGAGAACACCAATCTGAAAAGCGACTTTAATGAATCAACTCCTTTGTTTATCAATATAAATCATTGTAATCACATAAATTATTCATATTTTGCTATAGTTTTTTTTTTTTGTTTGATTGGGCTTTAACTTTATACTTAAGGGTATTCACTAATTTTTATATGATGACTGATGGTGCATTTCACATGGTTCCTTCTTTAAATACAGGGAAAACATGGAAAAGAAACCTTCTTAAAACCATCCCTGTTATCATTGGAGTCACATCCTGTGGCGGGTGGTTGGAGGGAGCTCCATGCTGCCATGTCCTGTATTTGTCCAGTCTTATCTTTAATTGTTGAAGTGGTGTAGAGGGTGATTTCCTTCACCCTCTGGGCTGGCATGTCATCATGTATGTGAAATACGTTTGAATACGACGTTAAACCACAATCAATCAAGCAATCACATCCTGTAACTCACTCATATATCTGATGGTTGATATCATAGGCAGACCGACCAGACCCGAACCTGTGGACAGTTCATCGAAGTAGGATTGGTAAGTGCATACATGCTAACCCCTGAATCATGGCCTTGGGCAATGTATTAATGATAATATCTTAGATGTTCCATTTAACTTACATCGATTAATCAATCAGTCACGCTAATTATAAACCTACAAGCTGGTAGGAAAATACTCCTAAAGAACAAATACATTTCTTTTAGGGTAGGAAGGTCTGGTATTTGTGTAATATTTTATTGTATAGTTGCAATAGGTACTGTATAGATAATATCAGCTTAACTTTGGTTTAAGAGGAAAAACGTCTGTATTGAATGAAAATATCCTTTAATATATTGGAAACACTTTGTGTTGCATGGAATTAAGCTGTATTATAGTGTAAAGATAACAATGATGGCTCCTTATTGTGTGATTGTTAAGCTAGCATCAGTCCTCATTTCTGTCTCATCATCTCTATTGCATAGTAAGAGTATTTGATGCATGGAACAGTTAAATCTAAAAGAAGTGAAAACAAAATTCGCTTGTATTAAACTTTGTTAGTCAAACAAATACATGTACATACACTGATATTCATTTAACTAAATTGAACGACAGTTACGAGAAAACTGGTTTTGAATACTTATTTCTTCAGATTGATTGGTGCTACCAAGTCTGACCAAAACCATACACCTCTGCATCGCTTATAATAAAGAGGGTCATACCAAACATGAGGCCTAGATCTGCCAAGAACAGATAAATTCTTTCTTTTAAATATATTGTTATGTTTTTGTGGGGGACAAATTCATCAAATTCTTGAAAGCTGATTAATATAACTTAGAGTTAAAATGTAGAGCTCGAAGTGATGGTAACAAAATCTGAATTTTGTTCCATTTTTTCAGCCTCACACATTTTCTAAACACTGGGGTTATTAGGTGTTGATGCTCAGCCTGAAATTTTTTGGGGAGATTTATAAATTGTCTTGACGCTTTGAATTATTACAAGTCATGTGTGAGATTATTGGCATCAAGGTGTGATCTTTCTATTTTTGTCTTTTTTTTTGGTCAAATTGTTTATTCACCTCTTTTATTTAAAGGTGTACGTTTTGGCACCCACATGTTACAGTACCACGGGAAGTATGATTCTTTTTATTGTGTTATTTTAAAGGCTTCTGTTAAAACTTCTCATGCATTGAAAATGGAGAAAAATGGACAGGTAAGGCCTTTTTTTTAGCAGTTACAGCTTTGAGTCAGTAAAACTTCTTCATCATATTAATACAAGCTATAAGACTGTAATTTGTTTGTACCATGTGACTTCATCTATACACACAGTAGCTCGTAATTCATACTAAACTGATCTTTAACATCATAGTCTTAGGTAGAGACCCGTCCACCTGTCATTTTCAACTGGCAGTTATCTGAAAATGGTTAGATGACGGGTAAAAATTGTGAATTTTTACATGGGAAAGATAGGAAATGCAAAATTCCTCAAAATGGGGTGTATGACAGGCAGATCTCCAATCCTTGCTAAGACATTACATGTCATTATCACTATCCCTCGCCTCAGAGTTTTGAAATCTTGAGATCAAGTCAAGTCTCGTTCTCACACATCCAGTGTTTGTGTATGTATTCGGCAATTACTGCCATTTAAATATACATATATTTTTTTTTTCACAGTATTTCTCGAACTTGTTGGTTGCATGTCAAAGCGTGTTTAATTCTGGAATTTCTTATAGCTCCTCAAAAACAGGTAACCTTGGGATCTGTTAGGTAATTTAGACCATGCTAACGGCTGTTACCTCACTTAATGGCACATTCTCTTGGGGCAGATAATGAAGTAATTCTGGTAATTACCTCTAGTCAGGTTAGGCCAAGGAATTTATTCACAACCAATTTGGTAAGTATCTTAAACACGTGTCAATACTCATAGATAAAAAAATGGAATAACACTCTTATTCTAATTTAAGGTCAATTTTTCTAATTGTTTTGCAAATTTGCTTTGAACTGAAGAACTTTACTTGTAAGGTAAGGTTAGTTCAGATTTTATCATCATCTTAAAGGAAGGAAGTCTATTTTGCAATATATATACAAAGAGCTTGTTTTAGTGGCTTTTAGAAGCAGAAGCAATAACACAAGACAATTCTATAGATTTCAATAAATATAGAAGTTGAAATCCATAGAATTGTCCTAGGTTATATTCGAAGAGGTGTGGCTTCACACACAGTTTTTTTATCCATGGGAGTGGTTACTAAAGTTGCAATCAGCAAGTTAATGACTTTAGTGATTATCTTAATTAATATTATTTGTCCTAATGGAATAGGTGGAACTGGAACATCTAAAATTCTTCCCCCATGGATCTATAATATTTAAGGGAGCATTAAGCAGGTGTTTTTGTTTGTTGGTTTGTTTTGTCTTAAAATATAATTGTGTGCAATTTTTCTCCCTTCAACAGATTCTGGTCAATTCAACTCTTATCAACAATACATGTAGTTTGTTTTCAGTTAATTGAAACCGCTTAACAAAGGTATGTCTGTGGGTGTCTCAGCCGAAACAAGTAGTGTCACACACAAATGAAAAAGGCCATTTGACAGAGGAATCTGTATTCACTGCTTGCCTGTTTAATAGTTCTTCTTCCTTGGGTAATCAATAATTCTCAGTATACTTTATGCAGTAATTAGACTCGGAAATAGCCATTTAATGTTGTAAAGGGAAGTCACTCATGTCACTTTAGGCAGATATCATTTCTATTAGCATTCTGCCTCTGTGTCTATTTAGTTCTATGGCTCTAATTAATTCATGAATAATTTATTATGTACAAGTTAATCATTGGAAGTTTCTTATTGTATGACGATTTTATCATGCATTACATATTTTTATTGTTTTTTTACTTTAAGGTTTTTACTCTTTTACTTTATTAAATCATTTTCCCTGTCTGTGTCATTTTTATTACACCAGCTGTAATCTCATGTTGTTTGTTCTCAGCTCACAAAATTGAAATTAAAATACTAACAGCTAGAAACATTCTGAGACTTCTTATGTGGTACATGTAGGGTCAAGCCAGGCCTATAGCTGTGGCTCAGTGATTAGAGTTTTTGCCTACTAATCGTACTTCCATGTACTGTTCATGGGTTTGGGTCTGTCTGTTGACCATCAGGTATATACTGGAGTCACATTATGTGTCTCCGGCAATTGCAGGGATTTTTTTTATGACATTTCCATTTAGTTTTCCACTGTATTTAGGCAAGGAATAGAGTGGAATGGACAATCGGTTGTCATACAAGTGAAATACCCTTGAGTACAGCAATAAACCCTAATCAAGCAAAAATATTCTGCGGTAATTTCTGTTTTATCATTCCATTCTGATTACTTAAATGTATGCAATACAAGCAAACAGTTTACCTCAATCACTATTTAGTTCTATATCTCTAATTAATAATGAATATTTTATTAACCACAAAGTAATCAATAAATTTCTTAGTCATCCGGGATTTAATACTATCTTATCAATCTTTATTGTTTTGTTTTTTTTGGTTGCACTATTTTCCATTACGTTGATGGAAACTGCATTACAAAATAATAAATGTTGACCTACATGAGCATGATTGTCAACAATGCAAATTGAATTTGTTTTGTTTGTTTCTTGCATCATTCATAACCTCTTTACTGAATTTATTAATTAATTAAGCTAAACAGCTAAGTAAATATATTAAATTTATTTCAATTTGCCAATTCTTTTATGTCTATAATGGATACATTTTAGGAAAACTTTTGATGCATGAAATGTTTGGCCGGATATTTTGAGACTTCATGATTTATTCTGTACAAACAATATGATTAAGACAATCTCAGTTCAATTAATCTAAGCAGGTGATTGGAAGGGATTTCCTATTGCCCTGAGCTGATCTGTTTGTGATGTCTCTGTATTTTGCCCTGTTATTTCCCTGTGTTTGTCCCATTTTGTCTTGGGGTGGCACACCATCTTGTGAGTGAAGTATTCCTAAGTACAGGGTTAAACCCCAATCCAGCAAACAATCAATTAATCTAGGAATCACAAAGCATTTCCTATATATAAGTGGGCAGTGGGCATAAGATTAAGGCTTAAGCTTAAGCCTAAAGTCAATAGCAAATCAAAAGTTAATCTATGAATTACTAACATACAATATCAGAAAGGAACAGCTGAATGCTTACCAAAAAACATCAATGGATTAAGATAATATTACGATTTAAGTGTTTTGTTCTTTTGTTAAAACTTTTATCCACATAATCTGTGTGATTCGGGCAATGCAAAATAATCCTTTGACCGTCACACTGCATACTAATCTTTTAATCTTACATCAGTATATTAAACCTTTAATCTTCCCTTTTGTAGTAAACATTACACAGCAATAAAGACCAGAACAACAGCAAGGTGAAGAATAAGCACACCCCAGTAAATTATTATTATTTAGAATTGGTGAGTTTTCCTATGGTTGGCTGTAGACATGGTATTGATCTAATAATCTCTACCCTGTGGTGGTTCTGTGAAGGGTTGGTTGACTCTGCTAGGAAGGAGAGGGAAAGTTGGCAGATAGAATCTCCCTTCAGCAAGGATTGCTTTCAGTTCCCGATTTCACTGACTGACGGACAGAGGCACTGACTGCAGTTCTGTGTTTACCAACCAGCCAGCTCTGTAGCAACTAAAGACAGGCAGTTCTTCAGTGCAACGGTGCCACAAGGTTCTATAATGATGCTACCAGTAACCATGAGCATAGTTCGGTCAGAATGCTTCAGTACCACATATCCTTGTGCTGTCTACTAATTTGTCTGAGGTTCTATTAGAGGAAAACAGAATTCTCTTGTAATCAAGAACAGGCTGCCACAATTTTTCTTGCTTTACAAGATTTACTGTATTTCAGTGTGCCATGCAATAATAGGCCTCTCAAATTATCTGAAGCAGTCTGTGAAGTAAACAAGATTTGTTTTAAAGCCCTGAGTAGGACCCTTTAACCTTGTTTAAGTGAAAACAGAAGCTAAGGCAACCAGTTTCTTAGGAGAATCAGTCAGCTGATTGTTAGCTGATACGGTTTGAGTCTCAGACAGGAGATTAGGGCGAAAAGCCTGTATCAGAATCACGTTAATTGCACTCTACTGTTTTATGTTTTGGTGCGTGGACTGAGGATGGCACTAGGGAGCAGTAAACAGTGTTAAACAGTTAGCCTGCTTAGGTTCACCGTTGGATCTCAACAAACCAAATAACTGTTGTTGTTGAACTGCTGTTAACTCTCAGGGCTACAACCCAACCATCCAAGGGGAAAGTTTTGTGAAGTACGGGCATCTGTTGTCATCATAAGCCGTCCATCTTATGAGCTCTGGAGCCAAGTGGTTTTATGTTAAGAAGAAGGCCAGCTAATCATGTTACAGAGAATGCAAGCTGCTGCCCAGTGACAATTTATAGGACGAAGGAGACACTAGTTCTACACAGACATGTGCGCCAGATGGACCTTAAGCAGTCTTCATTGATTTCTTAAGTTTATGTGAGGCTGTGTTATACCCACTACCACAGTGTCAGCAGGGCAGCTAGTTGCAGTTTTCAGGCAGACCTTTAGTCGACTGGTCCAGAGCTTCCCCTAACCGGTGTCTCAGGCAGTTGACTCCAAAGGAATTACAAGGCAGGCTAGCAGTTGGGTAATTATTAGATGTCTATCCCAGATTTTAGCTGTACCAGGAAGGTGTGAGTCCTGACAAGATTGAAAGACTCCTATACTTCTATGTGGACGGTTTTTGGCAATAGTGTTATCTCTAGGCTGTTTCTGGGAGGGCAGAAAAGAGATCGACTTTTACGTGCACTCTCTGATGTCTGATCAAACCCCAGCCAAGCTCAAGGGTTTTCCCTGGCAATAAGCATTGATCCTCAATACAATCCCTTTAATATTCGAGTCTAATTGCTGTGTGGAGTCTGTACTGCTCAAAGCACAATTAACTAGGGAAATCTGTGCTTTTGACTTGCACGTATTGAACAGTACAAAATTTATCTGCTATTCAAGCCCTAGAAACTTTTCAAACATTTTGTCTGTGTTCAGAAAATATGCGTGAACTATTGTCAATGTGAAAAAGTTTAATGTTTGATGGTAAATAATTTCCAGATTAAATTAGTAGTGATTGAATTCACTGACTGGATTTGACTGTTTGTCTTATACTGACTCATTCCCTTACCAGCCCTGCATTATTGATGATTGTGTAATGTGTTGCCATTTCACCTGGAATTGTTAATTAATGAATTAGCTCTGCTGGGATTTACTGAATGCGAGTCGATTTTACTTGCCCGAGGTGTGGATTTTTTTCTGTTGGCACTTAATGAAAAATTGAGCTTTTCATCGAATTTGGATTGTAAATGATTGTTATTACATGCATGTCTGAACATGGCTACTACTCATGTCAACTCTGTTTATGTTATTAATGCAGGTATCCTATTAACTTATCTCTTCAGCCACATTCCATATTAGTTTCTTATTTTAATTGTGCATTATTTCGATGGTGCAAGCACAGTATTTAAATTGTATCCATGGATGAGTCTGGTTATATGTTTTTTCAATACACGGAAACAAATGTTACAGACTAAATGTACTTCATTGTGTAAAAATCCAAGCTTCACATACAAATGACAGATAAACCTTGTGAAGATTCAAATTTAAAATTTGTGCGTAAGTAAATTGTTGCTTACGTTGAATTTGGAATATGTGTACGTGTGGAGGAGTCAAAGCAAGATACATATCTGAATGAGCAAGTTTCGCACCGGGTTTCTGCTTTCTGGTGTTCCGACTTCGTTATAGACTTACACGTCTGTACCATAGAAAGGATATTGGCTGTTACTGCTGTGTATAAACTAAGATCTCTTGCTAGAAATGAGCCACTAGCATGGAATGTACATTACCATCGTTATATCACTCTGCTGTAAAAGACCTGTAACAAGGATTGGTTACCTTAACTCTACATGTAAGTAAACACTGCTTCTAATCTACCTATTGATTATTATTTCACCTGAGATATTAAAGACTCTTTTTTTTCTTGAAAAATGTGAAAATTAAAATAATGTTCTCGTTAAAGAGTGAAGCAGTTTGAAAGGAAACTTCCTCTAGCTCTGGTACTAATGGACAGCAAGAAGCTGTGTTATGTCTGTTTTTGCATATTATAAAGGTCCTTTCTTGTCTTGGTTTGTTGCCTTCAATGTATGCAATAATCTCGTGTATGGGGACACAACCCCAGTTATACTGACACTGATACTTCATATGACTGAAGTAAATGAAAGCGAAAATTGTTAATTAGCTGATATTCTTAAATACTGGTGTAATAGAGTCATCCCCAACCCAGGTAAATGTGCTTTGTAAGCTAGCCCAATCCTAGTACTCATGTGCAGTGACTGAGTTTCAAGACTGAAACTATTTTACAGCCAGAATGAAGCAAAGTTCCAACCATATTCATGCTGGGTGTGAACCCAGTTTAACAGTTTCTGCTGGTGGGTGCATGGCTGGGAGGTTCCTGTTGCCTAGGTTCTCCCAGAACTAAGGAGCAACGTGAAGCCAATGGAGTTGTGATGTCAATGTATTGGGATGTGTTTTCAAATGTCTTTTTTTTCCGCTGATTTCAAGGTGCCTTCAATATCAGTGAAACAGCCTTAAATATAGCTTCAAATCCTAATACAAGCTAATCAGTTTTAATCAATTCTAGACATTATGTGAAAATTGCAATCAAATATATGCACTGTATTATTCAGGCTGAAATTTAAAGAGATGTACAGAAGCTCTTCTTGTAGATGTTCTTACCTTAGACATGTGGGGTAATCTTGCTATAACCAATGACGAATTAGGTAACCCGGCTCTTTTTGTCCAGTCAAAATGCTCTGATCTTAGATACATGTATGCCAGGTCAGCAGGTTCTAATATTAGATATGTCAGGTCAGCAGGTTCTAAGGTTATACATTTCTGATCAGCAGCTAATGTCAGGTCAGTAAGTTCTTACCTTAAATATATCAGGACAGCAGGCTCTTATGTCAGGTCAACAGGTTCTAATCGTACCTATGCGAGGTCAGCAGGTTCTAATGTCAGGTCAGCAGGTTCTAATGTCAGGTCAGCAGGTTCTAATCTTGTGTATGTCAGTCAGCAGGTTTTAATGTCAGGTCAGCAGGTTCTAATGTCAGGTCAGCAGGTTTTAATGTCAGGTCAGCAGGTTCTAATGTCAGATCAGTAGGTTCTAACCTTAGATGGGTCAGCAGGTTCTAATGTCAGGTCAACAGGTTCTAACCTTAGATGCGTTGGTAGGTTCTTATCTTACATATGTCAGGTCAGCAGGTTCTAATGTCAGGTCAGCAGGTTCTTATCTTAGATATGTCAGGTCAGCAGGTTCGTATCTTACATATATCAGGTCAGCAGGTTCTAATGTTAGGTCAGCAGGTTCTTATTTTACATATGTCAGTTCAGCAGGTT
>JAVFBW010151215.1:0-12226 GCA_034783835.1 Mopalia ciliata
CTCATATCTTCCGCTGTTAGTTTCTTTCCCACGAGAGAATGGCGCGCATAGACCACCATAATACGGAGGCTGCACGCGCCATCCAAATTAAACAACTAACTAACTTTGTCACGACATTTAAGACGCAATTTAGATCAATGTTTGCTTGATTTCAAAGTAACTGAAAATGTTCGAAAACGAAACATTTATTGAGTAAATTAAACATTCAATTGTATCCGAAAATAGCAAGTAGGCCTTACCAAGACCAGCTTGATATGTACACAATTAAAATGAAATTTATATTTACTGACGTAAAAAAGGCCCCTGGGCCAAAGAAAAGTACTAAAAACTGATATTAAAACTCCTTGTTAAACACATTAGTTATATATGCTAAAAATGAACCAGAACGCACATGCGGCTGTGTAGGATTTCCTGTGCCAATATGATTGCTTTAAAAAAAAATAATATATAGGCCTAGGCAAGCAAATTGTTATCTCTTCATATATTAAATATATATATAGGTCACCATTTGATTGAAAGAAGTATTTTGACAGAAATGAATGCTCATTTTATATGATATTTAAGGATTGCTGGACAGAAAATTGTTGTTTGTTTTGTTATGTTTTGGATTATTTTACTATTTGTAAAATAACAAGTCATTGTAATGTATTAATGTTGATGTTATTCTGTGATAACTGCTAAGTAGTTAAGAAGGAATATAAGGATTTACCTAATAGTAAGTTTAACGATTTTAACAAATTTCTACCGCAGACCTTAGCAAACCCTGGTGTGGGTAACGGAAGATGTAAAGATGTAAAAGATACTACCAAGATGGTGAGGCGATGCGCGAAGTTGCGAAGCCATGCGCGAAGTTGGGAAGCGATGCGGGAAGTTACGAAGCGATGCGCGAAGTTGCGAAGCGATGCGGCGAAGCAGGGGCCTGTGTCACAAAGCGATCTTAGCTTACGCAAATCGTAATTAACACGACGACCAGTGTTGGAGACATAGTGTTGCCATATCAGTTACGTTCAATGTAGGCTAAGATCGCTTTGTGAAACGGTGCCCATCTTCCCAACTTCGCTTAGCAACTTGGCAACTTCGCACATCGCTTCGCAACTTCATGCCTCACCGTCTATTTAAGTTGTATAACGATGGCCTAAAGCGGCTTCCATATTCCACACTTTACTCATTAGGTGAATTTATGAGGATCATTTTGTCATCTGTAGAGTCGGTCTAGAAGAAAGTGTACATCATTTTCAGAAAATAGAATCAGAACTGTAGCAGTGCGACTGAAATTAGGGAATAATGATTACTTATAACTTACGGATGTTCTTGTTATTCTCATAATCGTTCACTTATCCTAAAGTTAAAAAAAAAAAAAAAAAAAAAAAAATCACACCAACAAGCACATGCTCCTCATTTTCCAAATCTTGAGGGTCAGGTCAGTCTTTGTATAAGTGTTGTTGTAAATTCGAATCTTTTTTATAAACATCGGTCAAACTGGATTGAATAGTCACACAGAGAGTTGAACTGATACAACAGATGTATTGTCAGTACATTGGTCAAACTGGATTGAATAGTCACACAGAGAGTTGAACTGATACAACAAATGTATTGTCAGTACATTGGTCAAACTGGATTGAATAGTAACACAGAGAGTTGATCGGATACAACGCATGTATTGTCAGTACATTGGTCAAACTGGATTGAATAGTCACACAGAGAGTTGAACTGATACAACACATGTATTGTCAGTACATTGGTCAAACTGGATTGAATAGTCATGCAGAGAGTTGAACTGATACAACACACATATTGTCAGTATATTTGGTCTTCCGCATGTGTACCTGTGTTTTGAATATTTGTTCTTTTGAAATTTTTATTTGCTTATGTTTTGTAGTTCATTTTAAAATGAATAAAAAAAGTTTCTGTGAGATTCTGGACAGTGTATATGAGTGTAAAACAGTTCAAATGCTACCATACCTGATACGCAATGTTTGCAAATCAAACGAAATAGCCAGTAGCATGTACTGCTTTGCTCTGTTCTGCTTTTTCTATGATAATAAACAGCTTTTTTAAAATTTCCATTGAAGAACAAAAACTCCATGTGGCATTAAACCGTTTTTTTGATAAAAGAGAAAGAAACATATCTTGATTTAAAATGTTGAACCGGTAACATGTTACAAAATAAGAAACCTTAAAAAGAAAGCTGTTCTGAGCCCTGTACGCATTAGCTATCATCAATCTTTTCAACACAATGCAGACATGGGATTTTCCGATAAATAATCAGACCTGAGATGAGGTCAGCTAGGGTGGCGCCTCGGGCCCACGAGTTTAGGGCGCTAACAAGCCATGTGAGGGTTTACTTTGGGCAAGACATACAAAGTAAAATGTATGCTTTCCTGAACATGTGAATGCCATTTTTTTTGCCGAGGATATACATTTTGTCATTAAGATGTAACCCCAGGTTTCAGAAAGGGACTTACTTCCTTTGACTTTCAAAGGGCCCTTGTTTTTTGCCTTGGGGCCAATGCCACATCCACGACAAGGCTTAAGAATTTATTAAGTTGGTCAAATTAATATAGACCGTCAATCTACACACAATACCAGTTGTAAAGACAGGGTTAGTAGAACAATCCGGTTCTGAATACAAAGATTATGTCATCGATAGTTAGACCCCATATGGTCATTAGACATTTCTGAACGGAGGAGTATTCATTGAAAATCTTTGCCATATAGTTCTGTCACATAAAAACATCTGCAAATACACCCAACGTATCACAAGTGATACAGGTACGGGAAAAATTTGTTCTCTTAAAATAGATGCTAATTGCCCGGCAATGTACGAATATCCCTACACAAAATACAGCCTATTTATTTCCAAGACGTCTGTACACCGCAGGCTTCAGTCAAATACTGGACATAGTCTTGTTCTTTTGACATCACATGCATTACTCGTTGATATTGGAGACAAAATGTGCCGAAAATTTTCTAGAACCAATAGCAAACTATACTCTCACAACAAAGAAACGCAACATCACAAACAAAATTTAAAACATGAATTCTTAAAAAAATTTGCGTGATTGAGACATGACATGTCGTGTTATAATTTAAATGTCCGATAATTGAACTTAAGCACCTGATAGTGGCTGTTGATCACACGTGACGTTTGGATCAGTCTTTGTGTACCACTACACGAAGAAGACGTAGGGAAAAACTTAGGGCAGTTGCAGTGTGAATCAAGCCTAATCATTAAGCGAGTTTAATGGGTATAAAAGACACATAGCCGATCAATTGAATTCAGCTGTTAAATTGTTTCTACAAACTGCTACGATATGCCAAGACTAAACGCAGATACCCGGAACGTCGCCATTGGTCACCTCCTGGCCGGTGAATCACAGAATGCAGTCGCTAGAATTATCATGTCCAACGGAGATCGATTTGAAGGCTCTTTCTACGGTACAAGCAATCCGGTTGAACAGCTGACCACCAACGTTCTGGTCGACCTAGGGTTGCAAACACAGCCCAAGATCACTACATCCGATTATTTCATCTGAGAAACCGGACCATAACAGCAACAGAAACCGCATCAAATGTCCCATTTCTCCGGAGAATATCGGCACAGACAGTCAGAAACCGTCTCCATCAAAACGGCTTACGCGCCAGACGGTCTTACTTCGGCGTAGTACTGAGACAACAGTATGGACGTGCAAGGGTCCGATGGTGCAACAGATTAAGGGACTGGAACCTGCGAAACTGGGAGCGAGTCTGGTTTAGGGGTGAATCCATATCCGATCTACAGAGAAGAGATGGTCGTACACGTGTCTACAGACGCCGGGATGAGAGGTTCGCAAGTAACTGCATCCTTGAGGTCAACAATTTCGGCGGAGGAAGTGTGATGATGTGAGGTGCCATATCCTGCGCCCGAAAAATTTAAGTGGTGCACATCCAAGGCAACCTTAACGCTGCACGATACAGAGATGAGGTTTTGACACTACACATGCTGCCGATAACGGACCTCGTAGAGAAGTTTTTCGCCCGATAACGCTCGGCCGCATACAGCTATTGCTACTGTTGAGTTTCTGAATAACCAGAACGTAACAGTGTTGCCCTGGCCGTCCAAATCACCAGATTTGAACCCAATATAACATTTGTGGGATGATTTGGATAGAAGCGTGCGCAGTCGATATCCAGCGCCGCAAAATCTGCAAGAACTGCAGCAGGTCTATGAGCAAGAATGGATGAGAATTCCGCAAAATCGTATTCGTCGATAGATCATGTCTATTGTAAAATAACAGTAACTCAATAGCTCAATTACAGTTACTTGATAAAAGATATCTCGGTTAGAATTCAACCTGTAGGTTAGTTAATGTTCCTTTTGCGTTTGTACTGTTCTAGTCATTTAATGGGTTTGGGTACCAATTGACTTCTTAAAAGGAAGAAGAATAAAACAGTCATGTAGCAAATTGATCCCGTATCAGATCCTTAACTTGTGGGAAAAGTCACCGGTTGAGCATGAAGACTGAATACATAAGTTGTCCCGGTACGTCCTATGTGACTCGGGCACTTTCCTTCTCTGTTACTGTGAGGACAGTGAGGCGAATAGAGTCCATGATATAACACCTAAACGTATATTTATGACCGTCCGACATCCTGCACTTAACAAGTTTGTGGATCCATACAAAACCGGCAAAGGCCAACGTGTTTGCGGGTTAACATTTATTCTGGCTTACGGGACTCTTGTGGCACAGAGGAGATATTCCTTGGAGTAAACTCAGGGGTGGAAATGTCTAAAATATTTTGTCAGACATTTTTTCACTTTTGTCCTGCAGGCCATTTAACACAATGTTAAATTCTGCAGAACTTTACAGGACAATCTTCATTTTTTTCGGACATATCCTGCAAATGTTTTGTTATTTCCACCTCTGAAACTTATGTTAAGCGGCATACATTTAAAACGAAACGAGACATTCGATTTGTAAAATGTGTACACATGATTTAGACTTACCCCAAAATTCTTGGAAAATTCAATGAATTCGTTAGCTTTCTTCGGAGTTGTTAAGTACTTTATGAAATTGAACCATAGGTATAATTGATGACACTATTTCAACAGTACCCTATCGGACGAGTGATACACCTACGATCCACTCACAGACTCGAGTCCACGTCTGATGTATGAGGAGTCAAAAGAGAGGGCTTCGCGAATCGCCGGAGAGATTTCTTTACGAGGTTTCCTTTCGGTTTTCCGCTGCATTTAATTAAGACAGAGTAAGAGTTGGACGTGAAATAGCCTTGAGTAAGAAGTTAAACCACAATCAATCAAACTATAACAAGGATAAAAAAAGATGTGTCGTGCTACTTGACTAATCGATCAAATAAAAAACCTTAGAGAACACTAGTCTTGTACGTTTGGTTCCTTTCTACCTTGATATTGGTTTTTTTCTTGGAGCGAGTATCTTGCTTTAATTAGAAATATTTTGGTTCAAAGACTAAGGTCTTATTGACTATAGGTATATCTGATAGTTCACATTGTCGTAAGGCATTTAGCTACTAGATACTAAACGTTGTATTAAAAAAACAGGTACTCTTAAAGGACATAATATTTTACAGGCATTGGTCCGTGGTTCAGTTGTTAGCGACTCAGACTACTGACTTTCCTTCAATGTACAGCTCACGGATCGAGTCCGTCTGTTGACTTCAGATTGATGTGCGAGTCACACGATGTGACTCCTCGAATCGCGAGATTGGTTCTCATGAGGTATCCTCCCGGTTTTCTGCACTATTTTTAGTATCAAGGCACTGTGAAAACATCCGTCGTCATGTTTGTGAAATATAATTGAATACAACTGTAAACACCCGTTATCTTAGAAACAGACAATATGTTGGATAAGACTTGTAATTAAAGAAAAAAACCATACGTGTGATAACACCCGTAATCAAAGAAACAGACAATACGTTTGATAACACCTGTAATCAAAGAAACAAACAAGGGGTTTGATTTGGATCTTTATAGTGATGTATTTATTCCCCCAGGTGTTTCCCATTTGATAAAGCTTTCGCCACACCCCTTAAAAGGTCATAGGATGCAATTACCAGCGATAGGCCAATATTTCTGGACGTGAGGAAATCAATCTCGACTGTTAAAATGGCATCATGAGGAAAGGCCATATCGTGATTGCAAAACTAAGTATAGAATAATCAGATACGGTATTCGACGGCAATTCGGCAATTTTTTTAGAGTATGTATCTCACTCGGTAGGAGGCGGTGCGTCCTTTCAAACGAAGGCCCCGAGCCCTTTCCTTCCAAGCGATCACCCCGGGCCGGATCAAGGATCAAGGCTAGTCGTTGGCATATCTTTGTTTCTCTTCACTGAGTGAAAACCAGTATAAGATTGGTTCGAAATATATTGTGACAATAATACCCTTTCATCAACATGATCAATTAACAGAAAATCGATAAACGCTCCAAAGGCGATATATTCGAAGAACCATTTATATTGTATATGTGATATGACTCTTGACTAATGAATAGAACAGTACCGTTTCAAATAAAACATAAATGTTTGCGTCTGTCAAGAGTTGCCAGATTTACTGTTCTAAACAAAGGAGTAGAACACATGCGGATTTACAGGTCACATATTGAGTTAGGTGCACGATTGGCTTTTCTCATACCTTCTCGCGTCACTTGCCATGCAAAGGCAGTCAATCAACGTGTTATCTTTAACGTCACGTGATGTTTTGCCTAGAAGAAATGATAATAAAGCCAGAAATGCACCTTAATGTCACATATACACATTGTACATAACATGGGAGAGCATATATCATCTCTCTGTCTATCAGCAGGTCTTACTTTGTCATTCATATTTTATTGAATTGCAGCGTTCTTTATAATACGTTAAATTTACTGATACACCTGGTTTGCCCAAAACGCCGAAGTGAGACTGGTTGTAGCGCGTAGTATTATCCAGAAATCTCAAATTACCATTTTATAGAAACAGGGTGCCTCATTTTACTGTTTTCTTATCTTCCCCCTGTTAAACCGCGACACCTCTCTGACTATCACTAAGTTCCATAGTCACATTTATATATTTATATGAATAGTATGCCAAGATATATAGATATATACTATTCCAACAAACTAAACAAAAACCCAGCTAAAAGGGTTTTCTTACCGTTAAGAAATTGTTTTGTTTATTTTGGGAAATAACACTTATTTACTTATTTAATACTTATTTAGTTGAGCAGATATACTCGGACAAACAAATAACGAGCTCTAGCTTTTCTGCGGTCGCAAAAAGGGATTTTGATGGGATCTTCCCTGGGAAAAATTGGGCTAGGGGTCAAAATCATCGATGATCACAAAATCAAAGAAAATCGTTGCTATTATTACCCAACGTGAGTTAGGGGATTAGATTTGGGAATCTCGAAGTTTATGGTATTGCTAGTTTCGGCAGGTAAATATTTTATTTTTAGTGGATAGACATATAATTGGTAATTAAATTATTGCTCTGCTCCATATTAAAAAAAGACACGTTTTCACAAGATTGTTGAAAAAACGCTCAGCGGACAATTCGCCGTGGACGAAAAGATATTTTTTTATTTGTACGGGATATACTTCCTCACATACATGTAGAGCTTTTGCTCAGTCTGATAATCTGTGTTTCTCTATTTCCCCTTAATAAAAGCGGACACGCTGGAAATCGTAGTCAATGTGGCTTAACTCTAAGCGTGTGATAAAGGCAGTTTACCGACATGATCTTTTGGAACTGTACCATATATATTTCAGCTTTTTGGCGTAAAGATTGCTGTCAAAATATCTTCCCTATCGTAACGTTTGATTAATACAAACACATTACTAAAAATTATATACGATCTTTTTCGTTTGAGTTTTAGCTATGAAACCGGTATTGAATTCAAACGTTTCTTCGGTAAAATTAACTTTGCTGACTTAAAAAAAAAACTTCTCAATGGTGATATGTCGACCTAGTACTTATACCTGTTTCTCCTGATATATATGTACGAGATATTAAACAAAAATATCTATTTATAGAACACAATTAAAACTATAGGAGACCTACCTGTAGATACTTTAAAATTTTGCACATTACCATTCCTAGAAACCAGGTTTCGTATACATCTTCAACAGCTGTCGTTGGTAAACAGAAAATTATTACCAGAAAGTCCGATAATGATAAGTTGAATATAAACACATTAGTGACAGTGCGCATCTTTTTCGTGTGCAGAACAACATAACAGACGAGAAAATTTCCTATTGCACCGATGAAGAAAACTATAACAAAAACTAAGATGAACACCCACTCATGAGGTTTAAAGATCAGGTATTTCCTCACATCCTCTAGAAAAACATCCCATGAATGATAACACACACCATTGTCTGTTATAACACACTGATCCTTCTCCACAAAAGTCGGGTCGCTGGTAGCATTTTCAGAAAAGTTTTGAGAAAACATGGAGTTCTCTTGTAGCATAATGTGATTATAAAACACTCATGTAAAATAACAACAATCCGGTTTAAATCAGCGAATGCATAAATTGATACGACAGAAAGTGTCAAATCAACAGGAAAAACAGTTTTGGAGGCACCGTAAGAAATGGTAAATTCACTCAGAAAGTGTCCATGTCAAATGAAACCGCTAGACCACCGGTGAATTAACCCTGTACATTTCCCCGCGGTGTAGTTAAAGCGTAGTTAGGTACTTAACTGTCTTTCGCCTCGCTGTAACCAAGAAGCGCGATGATGCCGTCGCTGATGTATAAGCCAACAGATCATCACACAGCTCTCCCAATAGGATCTCTGACTTGCTTCCGCGAGACCTTGTCTATAATACAACACAGCAGCTGTGTTATTTTGTTGGTAGGGATGGCTTATTCAACACAATTCCTTTTTGTCAACGGCCATTCTCTATATCTCAAACTAGAATAAAGACCTGAACAGGTCAACCGTAAATAAGCGGTATAATTGTAGTACATTTGTCTTCACATTGCGTCATCCTTACGTCCTGTTTACACATATCATATATCTATGGTTAACGTTGGAGTTAAAATTAAATAAGCATGTTGTGTTGAAAGAAATAACCAGTATTATTACGTGTCTTTGCAAAACATAGAAAGGTGTTTCAGCAATAAAATGGAAGTGATCATCGGGCGGTTTTGAAGAAAGTCAGTCCTTTCACAAAGTCGATTGACGTTCATGACTGGGTTGTATAAAACAAAATGAAACACAAACTTCTGCGATGCTCCACGTAAACCGTTATTTTCTGGATCTTTCGGGCCACATGCCGACGAAGCCTTCCGCAAGTAAGAAAAATCACGGTTACCTTGGGCTGAAGTCTGGTTGAAGTAAATGATTACATGGGGTAGCTCAGAAGTTCGTGGGTCATTTTAGTGATATTTATAATCGTCATATATAAGTGAAGTACGCTTGAATACATCATTATTAACATCAATCATATGATTTGTCGGGCGTTTTAGTTAACAGTTAAGATTCTGTGTTTCATGTCGAATGATCAACGGGCTACGGTTTATCCGCGGAAATTTAATTATTGTTAATATCGCATCCACTGTGTGAACTATAGCTTGCCGGCGGGCTTACTACAACAGTATATAACAAACCCGTGGACCTATGATTATGACAGAGAAAACAGCACATCAACGCTATACAAACTTGTCAATCTGGGGACATTTTTACAAAGCGATCTTAGCTTACGCAAAACGTAATTACCATGACGACCATTGTTGAAGACATAGTGTTGCCGTGACGGTTACCTTCAACGTAAGCTAAGATCGCTTTGTGAAACGAGACACTGGAATAGAAACTGTGGTAGCCAAATTGGCGAATGCATGGACTATTGCTCCCATTTCTCTTTAATACATCGGCAAATATTTTAGTTTGGGTGTTACCGCAAATGGAAAGCGTTTGCATTTGTTTGGCTCCATATCACAGACTCGATTGCGGCGTTAAACGGTTACCAAACAAGCCAGACAAAAATTTGATATTAATCGCTTGAGATAGGGAGTTCCAAAGATCACCGATATTTTCTTAGGTAACGTCAACATGTCGAACATGTGTCTAATGCAAATTCTTCACCTATAGGCCCATGGCTTATAGTGGTCAGCGAGTCAGCTGACTAAGATACTTCGCCCCTTCCACACGTTCTTGTCCGCCTGTCGACCATCAGGTATATGTTTGTTTGTTTGATTGGTGTTTAACGTCGTACTCAATATTTCACTTATATTACGACGGATTGTCCACTTCACACTGTGCACAGCCTTATCACGGTGGAAAACCTGGAGGAAACCTCGTAAAAACCACCCCCGCGATCGCCGGAGTCACAACATGTGACCTGCTCATATACCTGATGGTCGAAAGGCGGACTCGAACCCCGTGAACGGTAAATCGAAGCATGTTCAGTTCAGGAAGGCACTCGCTGCCACTGAGCCACGGCCGCCAACATCAGGTATATGAGTAAGTCACACGATGTTGCTCCGGCAACCGCGCGGAGTGTTCGCAAGGCTCCCTCTCGATTTTCCTCTGTATTTCAGTAAGAACAATGCGAAGTGAACAGTCCGTCGGCATATAAGTGAAATACCATGCGTCTACAACTTATATACTTTACTTACATTTACTATAATCGGCTGAATGAACACCGCCTATCTATTGGTGTTGCTCCAAACCTTCACATGAATCAAATGAATCTTGTTGCCTGTAAAGGGCCATATGTTAATGATTTTACTGAACTGCTGTTACCTGTGCTTAGGTGTTACGTGAGAGCGCATGTGTTGAATATAATAGGTTAGAATAAACCAGCATAATATTACAATATAGTATTTAATCATCTCTAAATCCTGGCTGTGGAATCAATCCTGTACAGCTAAATTGCAACAGATGTCGAGCAAATTAACGCGTTAATTAACCGTATAGTAAATACCATTGTGTGAATTTATTCCCCAAACACGACTCATCATTAACAATATGATTATGTTTTATTACTAAAGTAACTTGATAAAATGACACGTGTTGTGACACACCATACCTCGGCTTATCCGTCATATAAGATGACGTCAATCTCAGTGTCAGGTTCAGGTTTAGTATTAGGTTTATTTTAGGATAAGGTTAACGGTCAGATATAGGGTTAGGTTTAGGATTAGGGTTACATTTTTGATTAGGGTTATATTCAGGGATAGGTTTAGCACGGGTTAAATGTAAGGGGCAGGATTAGGGTTAGATTTAGGGTTAGAATAAGGGTTACGATTATATGCAGGGTTATGGATTAGGGTTATATTTAGGGTAAGAATTAACTTTCGTGTCTGAATATGAAATTTCATGTTGTCATTACATGCTATATGTGTAGACACCATAAATCTGTGCATAAATAGTTGATTTATCTAAAATTGAACTATTTCAATCAACAAAAAAGGTGTATAATGCGGATGCTGGTAAATAGCATCAAGGCGAACAAAATGTACGATTTCGATATGATTTTCTTACATTTATCATGGCCGAGCGTACGTGATGGTACCACAGTGACGAGAATCTCGCGAGATTCAGCCAATTTGGGGATCTATGGTGTGACTCGGCCAGTTTTATACTGTATGCTGAGCTCCTAATTCCGATCGATGTACCAGCTCGTAAGGCACGGATTCTACCCAGCATAATAACAGGGATCAAGAGGTAACGGCTGCCTACCTTTCTTTCTGTTTTAAACACTTGATATCAGTAGAATATAACCTTGTGTACAACAACAAAACACCATTCAAACACATATAATTGTACTCACTTGACACATCTATCTAATGAGTCGTGTCATGAGCTCAATATTACTGCTCACGAAGTCCACATTTCTTTAGGTCCCTTTTGGGTGTTGTTCTACAGAAAACCATGCGTTAAATGTCCATTCGAGTGTCGTCACACTAACTTATGCTGTGGTCGGGGCTCCTCGTTGTCCCCACTCGTGCTGTATTTATTACTTACAACGAGAAGCATTCGAGAGCACTGCTACGAGTCGTAAACACGATTTCACGACCTGTAAATTCCGTTCGAGTTCTACTACGATTGGAAAATACCACTCTTCAATTCGATGCTTATCGAGTGAATCGAGCTGGTGGTCGTAATTACGACCAATAGTTACCAATAGTTACCCAACGAGTAGTGATTAGGACTATCCCGAACGCAGCATTAGTCACACTGTGTGTGTGTGTATGTTAGGGGGGGGGGGGGGGGGGGACA
>JAVFBW010151226.1:0-12223 GCA_034783835.1 Mopalia ciliata
TGATTCCGTGATTACTTTCAGATGTAACGAAAGGGTCAGTCTGCACTTGTGTGGAACTTCGTTAATCAATCTTTCGTGGGCCTCTGTTGTCAATTTTTGTCAGCACATCAAAGGTTCATGGTTCGATTCCTGGTATATACAGGTACATGTATTTTATGTATATCAGAAGTAGCTCGATAGAAAGCGGCAATTTTCAATGTCTTACCTTGTTATACTTTTGTGCCTCAGACTCGACCAGAGAACGGAATGGATTATTATTGACGATAATAATTTCTAATGCAATGGCAACAATCAATTTCAGGTGGATAGCCGTATTCACACAATCCCACGTGTATAGTAATCCGACATTATGCTAAGCCAAGTTGTCCGGAGCCGCAGCGAGTCCACAATTAAGATCATTAAAATCGTTTCTTTGTTATTATTTTATAACAAATTCGAAAGTTGATACGAAAGATTAAATTAAATCCTCGTCGGTCTTTTTGTTGTTGCTGATAGTTTGGGGGGATTTTAAACGAACAATATTCTTGTATGCGTTCAATCCAAGTTGTATATCTTGCCGTATTTTTCATATAGAGTGATCAACACGTGCGATCTCTCTACTGTATATCACGGATCTGTTTCAAAGGCACAATGACAGCGCGATATCTATGAATGAACCCAACTCCCCAGGAATAGCTTTCCTTGTCAGTATTCAAACATAGTTACGTGCGAGTCGGCAGGCTTGTCTAGCTACTCGCGAGGAAATCAATGACGACCAAACGTAGCGTGTCCTTTATTTATGAATCAAAGTAAACCCTTATGCGATTGGGTTTTTTTTACACACTAAAAAGCTCATTCTAAACAAGTCGCTATAACAAACCGTTTTATCACTTCTACCTTTATTCTACAAACGCCGAATTAGTTTAGCTTTTATTTTATTATTGTACAATTCTTTTTCACATATGTAAAATAAAGTCATTTGTTTCACATATATGAAAAAGAATTTCACATATGTGGAAAAAAAATTAATATTCTTTTTCACATATGTAAAATAAAGTGCATATTTCACCTCTGTGAATTTTTTTGTCACATACATATATGAAATATTGTAATTAAAAACTTCAGAATGTTTGGTTTTATTAAAAAAGGTCAATCTTTTTAAAATTAATAAATTGTTATTTATCCGTACAAAACAAACACGAAATGACATATAGAGTATGTTCTGTAGTTTTTCTATCTCAATTTAGTTTAAATTTCCAAAGAAGAACATTTAGAACAGTTCATATATTTAAACCATGACACAGTCGTATGAATATGTGATAAACACTCTCATTTAATACGATGCATGAATAATTTTTACAATACTGACTGTTGTACTCCTAATCGTATTGGTATATTAATCCTGGCGTCTTCCTTTAGATCAAATGTTAAGGAGGCTTTACTTGTTTTATTTAAGCCGTCTTTGTAATCATGTTATTGTTATCTGTTATGTGTGGTTTATACGCATGTCTGTGAATGGAACTAGTTCCCGAAGTCATCCACAACACAACGAGAAGTCATAAATCAACAATATGTATTTAACTGAACGATTACAAACACGTTTTCTAGAAAGCGCTAGCTCCTCCCACCTCAACCCTCACAACGCACAAGAGTCCTCATACCGTTATTATCGTTATTTAGCAAACAGGCAAGTCTCTGCCTACATTCCTCCCTCCTTTGACAAGGCAATGTCCTTAATGTATCAGATCATTAAGTATTATATCAAAGTAAAACTTTTAACTAACATAACAAATTAACAAGATTATTTACCAATGTTCATTTTGATTCAATTCGAATAAAACTGCAGAGAGATTGAACATATATTGAAACAATTAAGTGGTATCAATAATCACTAAATCCTTACTGACGATTATTGACTGTCTATAATTTCTGTCTTCATTTTTCACTTGTAGGAAGTTACCATATGTTTTAGTTACCACAAAACCTCTACAAAAATGTTGTTTCTTAAATTTCGGACCTGACAGAACTTTGACAGCAACTTTGTGACCTACTTTAAAATAACGAGAAATTAATTAATTATTTTTTTAAAAGCATGAGTAATATTTGCAGTACCAGGAATCTGTATACAGATGTTGTCGAAATGCAACTTTGATCCTGTGATGATGCCAACAGTAAACGGGGTAGCAGTCCAATAAACAGTTGACCGAGGTACGGCGCTGCGGCATGGCTGTATAAAATTATTCACGAAATAAATAAATGGGTGTTCATTGTGAAAAAGAATTTCACATATGTTGAAAAGAATTCTACATATGCAAAATAATTTTTAATTTTCCATATGTGAAATTGTCTTTTTACATAAGTGAAAATCTGTTCAACACTAGTAAAAAAGAATTTCACGTTTGTGAAAAAGAATCAGATACCCGGTATTATTCTCATTCGCCCGTTTCCTACAGCATTCGAAAAACTAGTGCTCCCAAAAGTTGTCAATGCGCATGTGCAGTACTATGGTGTTGACAGAGTCTTTTTACTTCACGATTTTTTAATTGTTTTAAAGATCCGCAAAAACATATTAATATTTGACATATATGGAATATGACTATATAAGAACGAGCATTAACTTCTCCTCTATTGGTATCCAATGTCAGTTAGACGGGTAAACAAATATTATTTAATCCATTCACGCCCCCCAATGACTTGATAAAAAAGAAACCAAAAATAATAACATATACTATTTGCTTGATTTTCACAGTCTAAAAACATTATCGAAATATAAATTTATCTGAATTTGTAAATGAAACTAGACAAACATTAAAAACTTCTTTGACTTATTTACATAGTTGCCAAAGGGTTGAATGAAAAACTGCTTTAGCGGTTTGAGACACCAAAAGAGTCCCGATCGCCTTCTCTTCCCTCAATCGGCCACCATTAATCTTTTGTCCACGAATACAAGGTTTTCCTAGGCTAGTCCAACATTTGATCGTATTTGACCCAAATGGACTTTCTCCGAGCTATAATAATACTTTCTACGGAATTAAAGATAGCTATCTATATGTACTGAAATCTTTTTATTTCTGGAAGCAGCTGTAAAATGGATTTATTAAAGAATAACTTTCGTTCAACTCCCCTGTCTTCTACGCTTGCAAACCGGTATAGCATTTCGTCAGTTCCCGAGCTCCATGAGAGAGTTCGTGATTTCATCAGCAATTCATGGTTAAGGCTCGCTGTCATACAACTAATATCATTTGATGTTCACTGATCACCTGACTTACGTAGCTGGTTGTCTCGAGGTCTGACAAAACAGTGTTACTGCGCACATGATAAATCAGGGCATATCATATAAGGCAGCTGTTTATCTGGTATCTCAGGCCGCCGACATTAAATTATCTATCTTAAAAACATCTCAACTACTCAGTCTGTATGGACCCTGTTCTGTCAGTCCTCTAGAAACTGTCGTTTTCATCAGAGAATATAAACAAAGGATTTCCATATAGCTGCTGACTGACGAGTGTACCGCTCACAGGATCCAGTCACCTCGTCTCCCTCGGGTATATGAGGTGCCTCATGAGGTCAATCGTATTCTCGCGAGAGTTTCTATAGTGGACAACACTAAAAAAAACTCTCGTACACTATCCCAGGAAATCGCGCATTAATTTCAGCCAATATTTGGGGCGACGTATGCCACAGCCCAGCAAATAAAAGAAGTGCAAAACAAGATGACCCAGGTGTATCTTAGAGCCTATCTCGACTTAGGAAGTAGAATTGATCTTAGTTTAGAACGACATGAGGTGTCTCCGGCATCTTCACATGTGGGTTTTTTTTTTTTTTTTTTTGATTTACATAGTACTCCTCCGGCTTTTCCATCGAATTAAAGTAAACAGAGTGAGAATATGACGATCCGCCGTCATACGAGATATAAGTGAAATGCCACTGAGTACGAAGACAAAACCCATAAACAAACAAACTGTGAATGCACAAATTGCAATGGATATTACAATTTCTGGAAATTACAGGGAACAGTACATATCTGCTGTCGTTCAAAAAGCACCAGAGCATTGCAATTTCGCAGCAACCACTCGAAATATCTTACAAATATTTAAAAGAACAAAAATGGTCAGAGCAAAATCGAATTGATTTGTTTTATTTGCGCACAAATGGTATACATTATAATGAGCATAAAACAGAACATATTATGCAAAACACATCGAAGTTTCAAAATACATATATGGCATTTAATTCGCAGTACAATGTTAAGGGAAATTTTATTTAAATGCATTTGAGGAGTATAATCGATCTATTTAATTATTTATAAATCCACAACTGCCGGGTGGCCAACAATTACACAGTATATATGTTAGATACTGCAGAAGATAAAAGGGATATACCCTAAACAACCCTGGCCAACCATGAACAAATTGATTTTGGGAAAGCTGGAATCGAACCCGCAACTAAACAATTGAGTAGGTGTCGCGGGCTTTGGTAACCATATACGGTCCCTAATCTATTAATATTGACTCTCACGGGCTTTGGTAATCATATACGCTCCCTAATCTATTTATATTGACTGACGATTTGGGAAAGTGGTGATCACAGCAAAGTCAAACAGATTAACGGTTATTTTAAAAATACTGACACAAGTTTAATGATGTAAAATTTGTCATGAAAACACACCAATAATTAATTTTAAAACATGAATAGAAAACAATAAATGCTCACTCGAATAAGTGTTGTGTCTTTGTACAAATCACAAATCATTAGTAAAATGCAACCCTGTATAGACGTCTAAATATGTTTTAAAAAATACACTTTTAAATTGAATAGTCCAGTATTGTTATATTTTCACTCAAGTTGAATAAAATTTGGAAGACTATCTCTTGATGTTTGATATGGTACTTAAAATAAACAAAAATTCCTCATAAAACGCCACAGCAAATCAAACAGAGGGTAACAGTTAATTAAAGCAAGACAGGCCATTGGTCAAAACCTGAAGTGCATCAGATCCATGCATTATCTTCGATCTTTTTGTATATCTATAAAATAGTCTCTGTCTCTGGGAGATATCTAGAACATAAGATGATTTTTCGATTTTAACTGATTTACATCCCTGTGCCAGTGTGACTGCTTTTAGAAATATATAGTTTGGCATTCTCAGTTAACACAAAGGACCGTTAAGCCATGGAAGCTGTTTAGTTGAGGAAAGCATCTTAACACAAAGGAAATGTCTTTTCTTTGTGGCAAGTTTACATTATACTCAGAGAGCTTTTCAAAATTAGCCGCAGTAACGGCATCATGGGTTGTATGTATGTAGCATATGCTTACACGTGACAAAGTATTTATATCTAACATTTCGTTTACGTTTCCTAGCCAATGGCGGCAAGTTGTTCGAGTGCTAAAAGTCACACAATTGTTAAGCGAGTCTGTGGCCTATTTCAGCTTAGTTTCTTACCCTAACAGTATATAAGAAATAAATTAACTTAAGACTCAGAGGTACGGAATTTTATATGTTTTTTCATAACTATTTTGTTCAAGACCACCGGCTATGAATAATATCCAGGGGCGCAATTCCTGGCAGGAGAAGCTTAAGTACCGCGGTATATTAACCCGATTATTTACTTACTATTGTCGAGAACGCCATGCGTAAATTATAGTTTGCATCAAAAATATCTGCGGTTGGCTACCGTATAGTTGATGCAGATGCAAGGAATATCAATATGTAATAACCATAAACAGTATAATGGTGGGTTTTTTATGCTGAACACTGGCTACTGCTGTTTACCTAAAGGAAAACTCAGTTCACGCAATATTATTAGCTATGATATCAGTGTGGTTTTAGAATGCGCTTCCACATGTCACAATTGCATGCAGGAGGCACGGAATTCAACCTCGAAAATATTATTCGACGTTTTAAGACTATTATTATTGAAATTATGACAGCTTACTTTAGAATCTACCTGTAACAACTGTGATACGAATACTTATTAGCCTATTCAGAGAAGCAAATACAAACAACTTTCGCCTTTGTCTGTGAAATTGAATGAACAACATCAAATAACTATTTTTTTTCAATATCAACAAATAATAAAATTGATACTTTTTAGAAATACTTTTTCAACAAATTAATCTTTTACATCTACTTATCACTTTTTGTAGAATTGCTTATCAATGCTACCTATAAACCCGTGCCTTCGGGCAGCTATCTCTATAATGTTATTGTATCAATATTTCATGATAACTTTCCCATATTAGAGAACTCATAGACATATGTATATATCTATATATATATACACACTTCCACATAGCCGGGTTTCAAGGACTGCAGCAGAAGTGTTGCCGAATTCGCATGCAGTCGATCAATATTTGATGCCAAAGTATTTAAGCCATGCGTTTATATAGTCTCTCACTTTAACCAAATTTCTTCATTTTTTAACGAATTTATACATATATTTCTAAAGGCAATCACACTGGCACAGGGACGTTCTAGATAACTCCCAGAGACAAGTTTTTTTAATAAACCCTAATCTCCAGTTGTGTTATGGGTAACCTACAGATATCTCGAGAGAAGGTAATGACCATTAATATGGTGTATAAAATAGTGTTAAAAATGTAGCTAACAAGATATTCGACATCGGTTATGAATAAATCACCCTACATATAATATAGTATATTTTTACAGATAAAAATCGGTTCACCTCTACCGTGCTTTTGACGTAACCGTATACCTGATAGATACATGTAGGTCTACGTTATCGTAGCACAATTATCGTCGTTGCGCCCCCGACATTCTGTGAATGGCGTATAGGTCCAGGGCGAGTCATCCCAGGCCGTCAAGTTAATAATATTACACGCACTCCCCCCTGTCTTCGACCATTCGCTGTACCGTCAACTAACTATATTATAAGTACTCTGGAGATGGGAGATATCTATACAGTAGATTTACTTTGAAATTTTCCTCAGCGTCAATGATGTCATCCAACTATATTTTATTTCGATTCCAATAACGGGAAAAAAAGCTCACAAAAAAAGGAACAGGGAATATATTGTTTTGGGATTTAATCTACGAAAAACGAGGCATTATATATATATATATATTTTTTAAGGGACTAATTGTAAACAACAACCTCGTTGCCGTAACCTGGTAGACAGTCACGTGAATTCGGTGCATACTTTTCTAGGAGCTGTTTGTACGCTTGTATAACCAGCGATCGGCTAACAGTATAGCCCCTACTGATCAGCCTAGACCCTGGTAGATATAAAGCCGTTTGTTAGGAAATGGCTACCGGAGACGCTCGATAACACCAGCCAATGAAAGTCGATCTTGCGTCTCACACCAGCAGGAGGGTTTTCACTTTTCTTCCTGGTGTGTCTCATAACAGCTCTAAATGGGCTGAAGTACTCCTTATTTTCGTCGTGGATCTATGCTCTATCAAAATATTAAAACATATTAGGTTCTTTGTCGAAACAAAACTGCGAATCTGTCGAGTTTCACAACGTGATCTCACATGAGATACCATATATGTCAGTTGGAGGCCCACTAATTAGTTTTCTTTTGCCCTAGGGCACAAAAATTATTCTTGGCGGCCCTGCACAGAGGTGAATGAACGCAATAATATTCTACAAACCAGTAAACGTTAATCACTCAATAGCCTCAAGTACACCAGAGATTGTGGCGTAGTCGTGCAAAAACTTGTACACCTTCAACTTTGTCGTAACTAAAATCGCATTCAATTTTATGCTATTATTGAATTCATTTAATGGGAATAATGGCCTGTAACTGAAAATTTAATTCAATTGAAATCAGTCGCAATCGACTGTTGTGAATCTCAATATTAGACCTGTCACAGTAACCTCCAGAATGACCTACCCTAGATTCAAGGAAATGTTCTCCGCGTGAAAGACTAAAGTTGTTCCGAAATGGCAAGCATAGATAGGTACGGCCTGCCCTCGCATCATTTCCCTTACCTCATCACACATTGTGACAAAAAATAAACTTCAGTTATAATTCTGGATAAATCCTGTGGCACGAGTTCCTGATGTGAGAGCCCCTTGACACGGAGAGGTTAAGTGAACATGTTGGTACTTTCCATGGCACGCGTGTACTATATAGTTTTGTAGGTGAATCGTCTAAACTGTTTAACCCACATAAGGAGCAAGTATAAATAGCAATATCTCAATAGGCTCTCTTTCTGACGGGGGCCAGTTAATGCCATGTCGAATGAAATTTTTCATCAGCGTACATTGTATCGCGTTATTACGAGTTAGAAGGTAAAGTCGTTATTACGAGTTAGCTTTATCGTTATTACCAGTAAGTAACTCGTGATAACGGCTTAGCTGTCTCGTTTATTACGAGATTTTGGTGTTTAACTTCGCATCGATGGTATTTCGTTTGCAGATCTCTTTATTCAGGGTCCAAAAGGAACTACTACTAGTTTTTATGTGGTGTAGAATGTGTTCGACAGTACAGTATTCCGCGATTCAGCCACTCGCTCAATGCAGTCCAAAAAAATGTGACAATGGCATGTTTTTGTTAGGATAGAGCATCATTTGGGTATAAGTTTTCTTTAAAGAAAAAAGGTCCCAAATGACTATACTCACAACAATGACTCACTCGTTATCCCAAGATACTAACTCTTTATTGCCAGATACCTCTTCTTAATTATGACTAACTAACTTGAAATAATAAACGAGGCAACTCGTAAAGAGGACATACCTACTCGTAGTAAAGAGATAACTTTATATACTCAGTCAAAAACGAAAATTCACACTCATAAATTGCTAAACATTTTCTTGAAACTCCATACAAGAGATATTAGTATTATTATTATTGGAGGTAAATGCGTTGTCCCAGACATCATGACATACTGCAACTCCGACATGCACAAGCGTGCATTTCGTGCGAGCATACATCCAGGATGAAGCATGTTTCATTGTGTTCCTAGTCACGTGACCTTATGAGACACGTGCAATTGAGCTACGTTAGCACAATAGAGTGACATCTCGGGAAAACAAGTTCTTACAGTAAATTATCCGTTGATTTGCAATGACACGACTGTCAAACATTCAACGTTAACGCGCCATTGGCATGCTGAATGCAGTAACGTCGGTCGCTGACGTTGCCAGGGTTATGGGATGTAGTCGACGGACTGTCCATGATCTTCGGACACGCCTCCAACAAACTGGCACCTCAAGACCGACCTCGTTCGGGTAGACCCCGTGTGACGACACAAGCATAAGAAAAATCGTCTTACATCATTTGCGTAATCGATTTCTCACTGCAACGTCCACTAAGAGTGAATTGCTTAGAGGTCGTGTGACTGCCCAAACCATACGAAATCGTCTGCGCACTTTTCGCCTCCATGCACGCCGGCTATCATGGACTAATTTTAACCCAGTTACACCGACGTCAACGGCTTCTCTGTACACAACGACATTTGAGATGGACTGAGATGTCGTTTTAAGCGACGAATCCAGATTCACTTTGCACTTAGAGACGCGGTGAACGGAACGCCCAGTGTTGTGAGCTGGAAGTGGACCGTTTTGGGGGCGGTAGTGCTATGGTTCGGGTGCCTTTAATGGTCCGGCCCGTTTCAGACTGATGGTCGTTCAAGAAAACCTAACTGCTGCAGGACACAGAGATCAAGTGTTCATTCCAGAGCTTTTGCGATTCATGGCAGCTCATGGCCCAGCACGAACACGATAATGCCAGACCTCATACGGCCGATTTAACGCGGAATTTTCTTAGGAATGCTGACATCAATGTCATGGAGTGGCCCTCAAGGTCTACTGTATGGGATGTGTTGGGCAGGGCACTTCGTCAAGTAAGGAGCCCTCCAAAGAATTTGCATGAACTTGGTGCCATGTTGGTTCAATTATGGCGACGTATCCCCCAAGCTGTGGTCAGACGCATCACGGAGGGCATACGCGCTGTTCTTTTCATCAAGTTGTAATGAATGTAATTACCATTTTTACTCTTTTACATTTCTGTAGCATTTCTGGTGGAACTGGTTTCATTATGAACATGATTTTGATGGTACACCGTCTTTAATGGTTACAAAATGGAATTTAATCATTATTTAAAACCACTTTTCTTGTATGTTCAACTTATCGACATCAAAACGAGTGTGAAGTTTCTTTTTTGACTGAATTTATAACTCATAATGTGCTGCTTTCCAATTATGAGTAACTGGATCGTTATAATGGGATAATATCACTCATAATTACGACTTACTAACTTGTAATAACGAGATAGCTAACTCATCATTACGCCTTACTAACTTGTAATAACTATATAACTAACTCATAATCACGACTTACCAACTTGTAATAACGATATAGCTAACTCATAATAACGACTTACCAACTTGTAATAACGATATAGCTAACTCATAATCACGACTTACCAACTTGTAATAAGGAGATAGCTAACTCATAATCACGACATACCAACTTGTAATAACGATATAGCTAACTCATAATCACGACTTACCAATTTGTAATAAGAAGATAGCTAACTCATAATAATGACTTACTAACTTGTAATGGCGAGATAGCTAACTCATAATTAATTTCCGACGTTTTTTTCCACCGGAAGTGACCTAGGCACGTGAGCAAACAGGTTTGTAAAATGGCGGCTCAAGGATGTTCTGTCCCTGTAATGAAGCGAACCATCAAAGCCGAAAGCGCGTTGAAATATCGACTTTCATTTGCTGGTGTTATCGAGCGTCTCCAGTAGCCATACCTAACAAAATGTTCTATATGTACCAGCGTATATGGTCAGTATGGGATATACTGTAAGCCGATCGCTGGTTATACGAGCGTAGCCATGTAGACGCACTCAGCCAACGTGTTATCGTTAACGCCACGTGATCTTTTGCGTAAAATAAATGACAATAAAAACCTTAATGGGTTAGATGTCCTAACAACATACCTGTAGGACGATGACGCACTAGCACTTGGGGCAGACCCTTTCTCTGTGGCACCACACCACTGTAGCACATTCCCCCTAATCTGGACACATGTTGCACCAAATCCTCACCAAATGACGCCAGTGAATATTTTCTATGATAATGAAGCTATAAACTAGTCTCTACACTGTGCCTGGACTTAACGCAGAGGGAGCGAAGCAGCTGCGGGGACTATATAGTGTTGTTTCGTTTAGTGTTATTATTGTAACATACAGAGCAGAGAAAAGCAGAATACAACATGAGTTTGTCTAGACTAAGAGTTTAAACCGATTCATTGGTTTGAATTTTGTAAGAACATCATTGTGACAGTGTGAGTATTATATATATGCATGGTCATACAAACGTTCTCTTTTTAGACACCACGTACGAAAAAAAGTTCTGTAATTCTAATAAAGTATCATACAATTCAATGACTAAACCACTAGTAGAGATTAAACGAATGGAAATTGTTTGTCATGTCTTTAACAAAATATAAACATATACATTAACATGTACATTTTAACTGACGTAATTGTATCACATGTGTTTTAGCTGTATAGGGCCCAGCAATGTTAAGCATCAATGTAAGACACCAACCCTATGTTACTTAATATGACGCATATAAGTCTCCCGATACATACATTTACTGCAGCTTGTTGTATAGCATCATGGACAGACAAAGGAATATTAAAATAAAAATGCAAATTTACCCGCAACATTTGTACTCGTAATATCTTCTTCGTGTGTGTAGCCGGTGAAGCCCAAATTCTATGTCAATCGACTCACGCCATCATGCAAGGCTTAGATATTGCTTGGTTGAGTTTTGAAAGTTCACACATGCGTATTAAACGACTGAATTTGTCAACGTCATTGCAAATTTACATATCTGTGGCGGAAATATCCAAATGTGTACCCTATTATGTCCGATCTATAGGTGAGTTCGCCCAAATATTTCTCTCGGTCAATTTGAATATCCACGTACACTTGTACACTTGGCGGAAAATGACATTTTATCATATATATTCAAATGGATTAAACTCTATATATTGAAGTTTGATCTATAAATTTTGCTGAGATGACAGATAATATATATATGCTGAAACAACGTGAGGCTCATGCTATCAAATATTTATTGGAGTAAGGCGTATAAACATCCGATTACAGTTTCTGATATCTGCACTCTATAACATTAACTAGGCCATCGGAATAAAAGTAAATAGTACGGTATACGTTTTGAACGACATTTAGAAGTGGAGTAACATAATTATACAATTTCTGGATAACCACTTCTTGTTTTGTGATAGAAC
>JAVFBW010151237.1:0-12220 GCA_034783835.1 Mopalia ciliata
TTAAGCCCCCCCCCCCCCCCCCTACCCCCTCCTCTCAACCAGCAAAACTTAAATGGGTTTTGAAGTTTTGAAGTAGTCCAACGATGGATTGAACAAAGATAATTTCTCCTCAATACTAACCTTTACATAAATATATATAATATTCAATAAAAAACATTTCGTTTTTTTTTTTTCGTTTGTTTGTTTGTTGATTCTCTTTTTCGAATGTATGGTATTATTTTGTTAATTAGATATATTTTAATGTTTTGAAATATTTTTTTGGGGACTCTTCTCCTTTAATGGTTTTTTTTTTTTTTCTCTTCTTTTTCGAATATAAGGTTGACTTGAGTTTAATTTAACATACCTATCTTAATTCTTGATTTATTCAAATATATTTGTTTACATTATTTTCAGGTGATATTGGCGGAACATTGGCACTGTATTTAGGAATATGCATTCTGACTATTTTCGAGACCCTGGATTTCTTCGTAAACCACATCATATGTCCGTCTAATGCTGCACAATTATGAGAATTCTGTATTGGACTTAAAATGAATTCAGGAATTCAAATTCGATTCTGACCACGGACCGAATAAACAGTGTTAGTGTGATCGCCAAACGACAACTAATAATAACGTATGACGTACAATCTAGGATGGATGCTTGCCTTGTGATCGGCTGTTAATGATAGTGTTTAACGGACGAAGAATTTTGGAAAAATGCACGAAGGATTTTGTGAAAATGACCGAACTAATTTACACATGTGTTTTAGCTTTGAATAGCCGTACTTTACGTGTAAAGAAAGAATTGAAGCCAAGCAGTTAAATACGGGGAGCTTCTGAAGCGTTTGGGATAAAATTTACCATAATGTTCGAGTAACACGGAGGACGTTTACATTGAATGTGTGGTCAGAACTAAATGCGTTCTCTGAAGGTGACAATTAATTCGCATTGCTAAAAAAAACTCAGTGCTGAGTAAAACGACATGTTTGTACATAGTGTATTTTACAAGTATATTTAGAGCATGGGATGTTACGAAATTTGTGACATGTTTACATGTCAAGTGCTTATTATGTATAGAAAATCTTGATATTCAGTCTTGTGATAGAACTGATATCGGTCGTATACGTGTATACGCCCGACATTTTCACACATAATGGATGATTGTTTCATTTTTCATGTAGATTGATGGATATAATGATGTACGTATCAGAGACACGAGAAAGTGTAAATATAACACTAGGCCACCTTTATATCCACTAAACTATCTGACGAATCATGGACAGACTGTTAAAATCCAGTGTTTTTATTTTTTCGTTTTGGAAAAGCGAGTATACATCTTATACCACTCTAATTTCCACACCATCGAACCATTCATAAAAGTAATTCAACCTATCTTGTGAACATTTTGTGAATAGGTTTATTGGTTAACATTCGAATTTGTCATCATTTGAAAATACGAGTCCTCGCCGTGACTTAATCTCGTCTCGGATGGCTCACACAAATTTTCGCTTTAACTATCAATGTTTGAACTATTACAGTTTTTATTCAATTTACGGTATGTGCAATTGATAATACTTGTTTTCTGGAGTATTAAAATGTTATCCTTTTGTCAAACCAAGGCTGCTCCATGGCTCGTGTCATCAACGCTGTAATGTCCGAGGATACACAATGGACTGCAATTTAGCACTATATTACAATTCGCATGGATATGTTATTTTTATATGCTGTGCTACGCCGCGAAATGGATACACTGTTGACAGCCTATTGTATGTTTGCCAAGCCTCTGTCAAGTTGGCATCACCATACGGGACATTTCAGATGAATTGACGTGGCGTTGTTTTGTTCCAGGCTATAGATTCCTGATATATTCCAAACAAACTTGTAAATAGACAATGTCAGCGCTTTGGGAGGATATCGGCTGAATAATGAGCTTTATATACGGGATTAATGTTTAAGTCTGAACGCTATCACAATTGCCTGTAATTAAAAGCTTGCGTCTATCCAGCCACTCCAAATGTTATATTCCCATCGCTTTTCATGATGTTTTCCTATCATATGCTTATGTGTGAAAGTGTACATGCCGTGGAGAATAACAAATAAATGTAAATTAATGGGATAATACCCTATCCAAATATATCTCCAGTCGTTTGGTGATTTCATTTCAGCTGTTCTTACCGGTTAAGAGTATCATACATAGTTTTTTGTTCATTTTTTTTTTCATGGCGGCCTCCATGGTGATATTTATGCATAATGATAATGAGATATTTACCGGCCACTTACAGTTGGTATACATAACTTGATTGAGGTTAAATATGGGCGGTTATTCATGTCAAAAAACAAAGTCCGTTAATTAACAAACAAACGTACTTTCAATTGACCAAACATACTTCGAAGTAATAAACTGTTTTAAAATTAAAAGCTAACTTCGAAGTAATAAACTGTTTTAAAATTAAAGGCTAACTTCGAAGTAATAAACTGTTTTAAAATTAAAAGCTAACTTCGAAGTAATAAACTACTGGAAATTAAAAGCAAACTCTGAATTCACCAGCTAGTTTGAATTTAAAAATAACATGGCTCAGTCAAAACTACAGCAGCTCAAAAACATGTAAATGTAAAATGATAAAATATTAATTGAAGAATTGTTAAATTTGAAAGTACATTTTAGAAGGATTGAATTCATGAGCAGCTGTAGAAATACTTTCCCTGTATTATCAATGGTGACTTGACGGACGATGAACACACAATATACTGTAATCTAGCGAATATCACTATAAAAACAGATGCCACTGTTTTGTTTTTTTTTTACAATTAGGCCGACCATACAGTATACTATATGTAGGGAAGACGACGTCGACTTAACCAAATGCATTGTAGTTTGAAGGCAATCGGTATCGTTCACGGCAACAATCAACATACGCAAAAATCAATAGATATATAACACGGGGCAATACGACAAAGTGTGGGATTAAAAGTGCCATAGCATTGAAACAACAAACACATCTGTCACCAGTTATATAATCCCGTCCGTAGCTGCAAAATAGCCGGCACCGAGCCATGAAAAAGGTTTCCTGGAGTAACCAAATGCTCCGGACGCCTGATTCAAAGTGAATTATTTAGTGCTACATAAAAACACCCAGAACAAAAAATTGACTGGGTTGATTGATTGATTAATTGGTGTTTTACGCTGCGCTTAACAGTATTTCACTTATATGACGGCAGGGTATTCCAACAATCGTTGACGCTGACATAACCAAGATGTGAAGTGTTTTCATAATGTTGAAAAGATAATCTTCCTCCAGTTCTAAGTCAAGACAGCATTGCTACTCTTCAAGCAAACTGCCCTTAGCCAGAGAGCCAAATATTACTTGTATTTTTTCGGTAACATTACGTGATTAATTAAAAAAAAACAGAACGCTCTTTCAAAATAGCCCTGTAAAAAGAAAACAAAAATATTATTGCAATATAATAGAGCAATTGAACCCCTTTATACAAATCGTTGATTGTATGAGTATAAGATCAGCATACACAGCGTTAAATAACCAGAAACGAAATAGACTCACTGTTCACAGGACAGCTTTTAAAGCTGCCTATAAACCAAACAACATTCAGGAGGTCTATATTGTCTCTACTGATTACAATAGCATTTTGCTCACACAATATGGGCAGGTGCTTACTGTTGTCCAGGTACATTCGGAAAAGGGGTCATTTACTCAGCCTCAATTGCGACAGTTTAGTCGTCATTAATTCAAACAGTTACGTCATCCATGAAGCAGCGTGCAACCCTTTGTTTGAGCGACATTATCTCAATGTAACAAAACAAAAATTATTTAAGTGGCATTTAGAAGTCGGTTATACATTAACCCAGGAACACTTATTATGGATTAACAACTTCTAGGTTTATTAGGACGCGTTTCAGTGTTATTTCTTACACCGTTATCAAGTCAATGTAACAGAAATTTCAAAAATATAAACAATTCAACATTTCTGGTAAGGTTGAAGAGATGAAATATTACACGTTTTGTACTAACTTTGAATTTGGAAAAATATCAATGACATGAGTTCCAGAGAATCTAGTGATATTCGGTGTATTGTTTAAAAACGGTGAGAATTATTTTAATTTGCATAACAGTATCACCGATCTACAAACCTCATCAAATGTTTCTATACATTAAAATAAACGTGTTCTATGTAACGATCTCTCTGCCTATATAAATCATTATCCTATTCATTTCCAACGTCAATATATTCACTGATGATCGATTAAGATGAATATATAGAAATACAGATTGACGACCCCGTTAAGAGCGACTATCCGTGTATTTGACAAAATGTTGCTGTCCGTTCTAATACAAGCCGTGATTCATCGAATTGGGCTAAAATTGCAATTGGTTTTGGTTTGCTCTTGTCGTTGGGCCATGGTGATATTGACCCGCCAGATCAGTTTGATGTCTGAAACGATCATTTACTTGGACTGAGCCAGATTAGGAACCGTAAGAAATATAAACGTGGCATCTATAAATCAATTAGCTTGGAGAAACATCAATGTAGCTATCCATTAGCTGACGACTCTGGCAGTAAACCCCTGGGAATAGAGCCCGATAGAACAACTCACGCAA
The DNA here is from genome assembly GCA_034783835.1 of Mopalia ciliata. Taxonomy (NCBI): domain Eukaryota; kingdom Metazoa; phylum Mollusca; class Polyplacophora; order Chitonida; family Mopaliidae; genus Mopalia; species Mopalia ciliata. The sequence goes on from JAVFBW010151237.1 coordinate 4,598, forward strand.
CTCAGAACTCGGCCTACTTCCAATCTTCATGATATCACGAACGACAACCCTTTTTACCCTGGAAGTATAGAGCGTATAGCTTTTTAGAGGAAATACCAACAAAAAATGAATTCGCAGTAAACTGTAAACCTATGTGAAAATCAAGTACAGCGTAATGAAAAATGTCTGACAGGAAGGGGAATAAATGTATTGGTAGTTCACCTGAACATAAAAACAACTGCTTTACAGACAAAATCGGGATTACTCCAAATTAATGAATAGATTGTTTCAGGACAATATTTAGCTACAGATCCTCTCACTGAAAGACTTTTAATTCGGCGTGGCTTTGTTTTCGATCCGAAGATGAATTTACAGAAATGGAAGTCGTTTGTCGAATCAATTTTTGTAATGTTCAAATTGAAGTATTTACATTTAGTTAAAACCTAAAACTGGCAACATTAAAACGAAAATAATTGTTTTTACTGAATTTCTATCCTACAACATCGAAGATTTAATATTTAACATTGCGTTGATAAAATGGGTATATGTGATGTTTCAGCCAATATTCAATGAATAGACCAGCATCAATACACCCTAACAGGAGCCGTATTGGCCACAGAACCGTAAATGGGATAAAACCAGACATATGCAACCCCGCCTAGAGTGCTTCTCTTCAAACTTACAGCTTAGCGCGTTTCGTGTCAAATTACAACAATCAACTATTTCTATGTCCGTTAGGCCATGCGTTTAGAAGCAAAAGTCGTAAAGACATTGTGAATTGCGCTTGTTCTGAATACACTTTTAGTAAAATAATAGCCAAGCCAGGTCACTTACCACCTATAATACAAAGTCATACTTTTTGTGATGTCCGTTAGGCAACACGTTTATAAGTAAAAGTCGTGATTGCACTGTGAATGGCGCTTGTTCAGAATATCCTTTTGGTCAAATAATAGACAAGCCAGGTCACTTACCACCTATAATAAAAAGTCTTCTCCGTCTCAAAGTTTATTTGCTGTGCTGTATATTTGACAATAAGCATATAACAATTGCTCTCATTACCGTCAAATGAACATTTTTTTTAAAACTTCTTTTCATAACTGATTCCGAAAATGGTCCTAAAAGAACAATGACAGCTTAAGAAATTCATCCACAATGTAACCACTTTTTAATACTGATTTGTGTTTTTCTGAACAGCATCATCGCGTGATTCGCGTCATTCTGCGAATGTCACATAGTGTAAGGTTATTACAGTTAAAGGCCCCAGCTTTTTTCTTTGCCGATCTGATAAAAAAAATCACATTGTGAATAAACTGGTTTGACTAAATAATAAGTGTGAGACCACTGCCAGACTCTTACAAGCCTACCGTAATCAAAATTAATTTTAAGGTAGAGTAGACGATAATTGTTGGATGGAACATGGAATCCCTGTTTGCTTCGTGGAAAGGGGAAGAGAAACTCATATTATTCCATTCCAGTCCTAGATAAACATGATTTACATCAAGGCACTAATTAATTAAAATAACAACAGAACAATGAACATAATTGGAATCAAATTGACTCCTTATCGAAACAATATCATGATTAATTAGTCGTGGAATTAATTTGATTGGCGTCTGATGTGGTTATAGATAAGGTAAGCCAGTCTGTGGCGATATCGTGTCAACTTGGTGTAAATAATGGCTCGACTGAAACAGCCGGGAAGGCGAACCGATAAAATATTCAGGGATTCAATCGTTATCAAGGTGTTACAGGTAAACATCGTGTGAAAGGTTGCCATCTTATGAAAGGGAACCAAGTCCTAATTAAACCTCACAGGTAGCAGGTTGTCGATCTGCATTAGTGATCCATGCACAGTTACCTGTCCATTTCGCTTACAGTGAGGGTTGTTAGCACGGAATCAGCTCCGGTCGATGAGGAATGAGAGAGAACATGGAAAAGCACTCCGGGAGAACAAGGTACAGCCCAGGCGGATATGACTACACCACCCGCTACAAGGGACAAGTACAAGAGAGCAGGCGACTTTAAAACCACTCCCTCATAACCGCTGGGGTCAAAGAGAGCTGAAGTCTAGGGAAAATAACCAGGAGCTTAATCAGTTCTATTATTAGTTAACCGACGCTTGATGGAACTTAATGAAGCGTTCACAGAGATATATACGGTAATTAGCCATAACAGTTTGATCAAATCGACTGATTTCAGTAACACGCATGCAAAAAGCCCGTATAGTGCGATGTGAACCAATTGGCAAGTCATGAATATGCCTCCAAATATTGATACAGTTTTGCCGACAAAAGAAAGCGATAGCCATAGAAATCTGCAAAATTTAGACAGGATATTAATAGAATATTTATACAACGAAGGCGAATTTAATGATTACTCATGCAGTAAAGTTATGTGTAGATATGTACAAGAAAGATGCGAAGTTCAAAGACAAACGAATTGACTACGTCCCCTCTTTGTTTCCCTTCTAAGTATTGATCAGATTACACTTGTTTTCTACAAACTTACACACTACAAGAACATTTGCTACCATAAAAGTAAATTTGTGAACTTTGGCAGTAACGATATTGTATTCGAGATTTCTCTACGGGAATAGCCGCTGACATACTCTGAAATGCACAGTGTTTTATTGTCCCAGGTTGGTTTGGTTTCGCATTATCCGCAGGCAATTACGGCTCTCGTCCAACTGACTCACATTATGATATCAGTCTGAGTTGTATAGGGCAAATGTGCTACGTATTTGAATTCCTTTGCTTTTCTACTCAACAAGAGGGCGGTTTGATGAAGTGTCGTGTTGTCCGGGTGCTCTCTCAAAAGTGAAAACCAAAAGCTGGTTAGCTTGTTGTCACTGTTTTGTATATTGTAGTAACACTTCATTGTTTGTTGTCAGTGAAGTCGAATTTGAATTCTGAATTCACTCTTTGGGTCGGCACATCTTCATATGAAGGAATAAACCTTACATATCACCTAAACCTCCAGAAATAAAATTAACTTCAATTAACAAAATCAATGCACATTATTTTCTCCTATACCTAAGTTGCCAGTTGACCTCAAACTTCTATTCCAGATCGACATCCTTATTATGATAGTTTGATATAAGTAATTGTACACCTACTACGATTTTGTCACTTGTGACCTGGTGGATATCCAATGGAAAACTAACGGGAAAAAAAGAAAGAAGACAAGCGCAAATCACACGGTGCATCAAAAATACTCAAGTAAAATAGTAAATTTTACAAGTCGCACAATACATCTGCTGTATTTAAGCCTAGGTAGACAGCATGACTCAAAATTGATCGCTGGTGTAACTGAACAATTGCCTACTTGCCTAGAGCAATTTTAAATTACGTAGGGCAAGTCAATCAGCAGGTTCAGTTGTATTGAATGGCAAGTCATTTTTTCGGCATGGGTATTATTTAAACCTTACCAAGCACGTGAATGTTAACCAGGGCAACCAGGTTTTGAAACCTCCTTGCACTGATGGCAGTCACCCCAGAACGTAAAGTTACAGTTCACCAATGTTGATATGTCGCGTATTGATATGATGAGCTAATTTCATTCCGTGTCTCCTGGAGATCTTGAGAAATCACATGAGAGAATCGCCTTAGTTTAGTTAGCATAACTTGATATATGTGATTAGAAAGTGAGATGACATTAGCCGGCTTAAGACGGAGTATCTGGTGAATTCAATTCTCAGTCCAACCCTCCTAGGACAGATGGTCGTCTGTCTAGAATTTGTAAGTGAACAAGAGAGTCTCAAGGGTCGTGAAGAGCGCGGGTCAATTTAAAGACAACATGGCGAGAGCGACAGAAGTCAGTGGTCGTTATTCTACAATTGTTCAGAACCAATGGGCTTAATGAAAATAATACAGAAAGTTCATTTTCTATCAATTGACGTACATTTAGAGCAGGACTTCATTTATAGAGGCAATAGAACCTAAAATATACCATACATTTTGTCGTACTCATGAATAACCACATACGTGTCAAGTAGCAACGACATGATTTCTACAGTTCCTTTAACTGGACTTAGTTGTAAAGTCGGCAAACGCAATTCAAACATACGTAATTACTGTATACAATGAAAACTATATATTACTGTTTGTTTGTTTGTTTGATTGGTGTTTAACGTCGTACTTAAGGGTATTTCGCTTATATGACGACGGTAACAGAAAGCAACCTCTTTTCTCGCCTCTTACGATCGACCGAGGAAGCCGAGAGAGTATTCTGCAGGGCCATGGCCCACCCGCTCCCTCACGGGGTTATATATTACTGTACACAACACAAAATACATAATTACTGTACACAATCCAAACTGTATATTACTGTATACAATACAAAATACATAATTACTGTATACAATCAAAACTATATATTACTGTATACAATGCAAATATATCTATTACTGTATACAATACAAAATATATATTATAATTACTGTATACAATACAAAATATATATTTGCTAGAAACCGATTTTCAGAATGAATCAAACAATCAATTACGTTTGTGTATACAATACAAAATATATATTTGCCAGAACCCGATTTTCAGAATGAATCAAACAATCAATTGGACACTTATTTAGTGACCCTGTGTTAGTACTTCCTGTAGAGAAAGACTGATTCACCGCCTTTATTTGAAATGAATATTTGTGATCGTCCTATGCTAGTGAGCTTTAAGAGCTTATGTAGCTCAGTTGGTTAAGGTGCTTGTCCTTCTAGCCAGATTTCAAATCCCGGTGGCGGCAGGCACAGTTGTTTCATCGATGGATTTATTTCGTTTCATAATGTCATTAAAACAGATTTAAAAAAAAAAAACGCATTCCCCAAAATAGATCCAGAGGTCCAACAAGGCCTTAAATATGTCTCAATTTTATGAAGGTGATGTACTAAGTCACATAATCAAAACGATAAAATGTCACTTTGTTTGTTTTGTTGGGAAGGCAATGTTCCTCTATTGCCAAGTGAAGACGGCATGAATATCTTGAAAACTACGGCCCTCCCGAGTTTACGGTTTTGGGATTCTTTGTTTGGTTTCTATTAACCAACGTGCTAAAGGTCTTCTTTTTGCACACAAGTGAAGGCGCGCCTATAGATATAAATGACGAACGACACTAGACTACTCAGTAGAAATTACTAAATACAAGAAAGAGTGTGAGAAAGAGGTTATCGGTGTAACCAAAATGGACCTAATCCCATTAAGTTCCACATATTAGAATTTATTATAATATTGTATTAAAAGAAAACTTAAAGAAAATTATTTCTGACAAAATATTTACGACATAATTAAGTGTTCTTTTGTTAGAGTATACCCTGTGGTCAAATGTTCAAACATCTATTCAATTGAGACAAATTACGAACCTGATATGACGACGGATTGTCCACTTCACACTTCACACCGTACACAGCCTTATTACGGTGGAAAACCGGAAGGAAACCTCATAAACCACCCCCCGCGATTGCCGGAGCCACAACATGTGACTCGCTCATATACCTGATGGTCGAAAGGCGGACTCGAACAATAGTTTTAGGAGCAACATAACCAATCTTATATGTATGTTGAATGGCGCACGCTTGAGTACCTGTTATTAAGTTAGGTGGCTCTTAATTTAAACGTATAGAACCGGAATATTAACATGTGTTTAGTTTATATTTAAGATTGGACTGGAGTCACTGCTAATTACAAATCGGCTACCTACCTTACATTTATCTAACCATTAGCTCCAGTAATTTAGGGTAGAGAATGAGGAATGAGGAAGCTGGTCGTATAGGTTACTCGGCTTAATCTGGCAATAAAATTGATTCGATAATTTTGATTGATAGGCTGTCATACAATGATTCTGACCAAAAACATCATAATATTTATGTGTTTAGCTAATATAACTGCTATACTTTCGTTGTCAATCATATAAACCCTTTCATCGCCTAATTGGTTTTTGTTCAAGAAAAAGTTGATATTTTAAAATTATTTGATTAATACCTATATAGTTTAAGAAGTATGATTTAAAACTTGATATGATTTTGAATCAAATAATGATACAGATATAGAAAAGTTCGCTCTTCAGCTGCGCATACCTGTGTCGTATATAACTGAACAATATATTAGTTGTCTAAGGGATATCTGATTCAAATAATTTCATGATATCAAAATCTTACGTTTACTCCGATCTATAGATGCGAATAAGTATCTTATATACTTGTATTATTCAGTCAATAGAGATACGCCGTCCAGCCATACGAAACCTTTAGAAATAAAGACTTCCTATGATAAATAATAATATTTAATCTCTTAGGCCTCTTAACTCGCGAATGAATATTCTACCATGTTCGTTGAACACTCACCGAGGGGCGGTTCCCTAATGGCATGTCCAAATCACGTTCTGATATCGGGAAGACAGTTTAAATCGATCAACGAGAAGGGTTCTACTGAGAAATTACTGATTTTGATGTGAAAATGGGCGCCAAGCGGTCGTTGTATGGTTCGATTCTACCTACTAGAGTTCGAGGCAGCTAGGAGTCAAAACCGTTTAAATCCAAGTAAGGCCAAAAAGTATGTATATATTGGAAGATAAAGACCAGGTATATTGCGCGTATTTCTAAAGGTAGGGTTTGTTTGTTTGTTTGTGTGTTTGGGGTTTAACGTCGTACTTAAGGGTATTTCACTTATATGACGACGGATTTTCCAATTCACACTGCACCTTGCCTCATCAACGTATACCTGCTAGTCAACAGAGAGCACCAGAGCATCGGGCGTTCGGTCCAAACCACGGCCTGCATCTGATATGAAGCGACTTTACGATGAGAAAACAAACAGTGAACAAGAATATTTGATCAAAGATTTTATTTCTCACGCTGAATAATCTAAATATTAAGCGAAAATCAATAATGTCAATGTAAATCAGGAATGTCGGCCGCTGGTTGACAAGCCAAAAGAGACTTTATTGTTATGGGCTTTTACTAAGACTTTTCAGCCTCTTCGGTTACAGGCTGACAGACAATTAACTGTAATTTATTGTTCTCCATCTGGTAACAGACTAGGGATTTTTGTATCGAATCCATAATCAACCCACAGTGCACTTTCTGCCAACATCCGTTTCCAATTTTTGGGTTGTCTCCGACCGGAAATGACTTGGCAACCATTGCTGAAGGGTTTTAGGTGTCACATCCGGTAAGTAATCGGGCCCCTCCTCGATAAATGCATTTTCCGAATCAATCTCTCAGACTGGTTCCTAAGTTACTTTTAGCCATTCTTCTAAAACAAACTTAGTTCCAGTGCTGACTCGTTCTACATCCACGGAATCTGTGGAACACGCGAACAAAGGGGCTGTGGGCAAAACTGTTAGCTCCTGCTTTTTGTCTTTTACAACTGTGGCCCTGTGAAAGAAATACAAACAAAATTTTCATATATTTGATGAAAATCCAATTATCAGACAAAATGTAATATAGTTATAACTGGCCAAATACATTCGCCATAAATGTTTATCGTTTCATGTACTTGGACCTTACGCCTTCTTATTGCACTCGACTTAGCGTCTGTAAGGCAGGCACTACAAACAAACAACAACAGAAAAGCACATCACACAAATCATAATGCAAAATGCTTTACTTACACAAAATGTAACCTCTAATATATTCACATATTT
>JAVFBW010151259.1:0-12219 GCA_034783835.1 Mopalia ciliata
AGATATGAGAGATGTAGATCTGGTGTAAACAAGTAAACACTTATGGTACGACAGTCCTATAATGGTGTGAGGATATGAGAGATGTAGATCTGGTGTAAACAAGTAAACACTTGTGGTAAGACAGTCCTACATGTATAATGGTGTGAAGATATGAGAGATGTAGATCTGGTGTAAACAAGTAAACACTTGTGGTAAGACAGTCCTATAATGGTGTGAAGATATGAGAGATGTAGATCTGGTGTAAACAAGTGAACACTTATGGTACGACAGTCCTATAATGGTGTGAGGATATGAGAGATGTAGATCTGATGTAAACTAGTGAACACTTATGGTAAGATAGTCCTATAATGGTGTGAAGATATGAAAGATATACATCTGGTGTTAACTAGTAAACAGTTGTGGTACGACAGTCCTATAATGGCTTGAAGATATGAAATATGTAGATCTGGTGTTAACTAGTTAACACTATTGGTAACACAGTCCTATAATCGTGTGAAGATATGACAGATGTATATCTGGTTTTCACTAGTGAAAACTTTTGGTAAGACAGTCCTATAATAATGTGAAGATAGGAGAGATGTATATTTGGTGTAAACTAGGGAACACTTGTAGCAGATGTGGTATGATAGCCTGGGGGCAGTGTTCTACAGATTGTGCTGGGATTAGAAGGTAAATCATCCATGAAATCAGCCAATCAGTCGTATTAATTTGGTTATACTACGCCCTGGGGATATATTGACGGTATACAAGAGGGAGTTCATGGTCGAACAAGCTCAGTATCGCCACAGCCTTGTGTATCTTCTAAACCATTATCTATTGGCCCATTTCTCGCTAGACATCAAACAAATGGACAATGGAGAGCTCAAATGACATCAATAGTTGTGATAAAATCTGATCAAAATCCCATCTGATTACAATTCCTTTAGCAAACACCCAGAGGAAATGTGCCTGCCAAGTTTTACCAAATTTTGTTTTTTGAAACCAGAACCCATAAAGAAAGCCATTCAACAAACAGTTATAAGTCTTTCAAGAACACAGCAGTTGCTTGTTTGATGAGGCTTAGGTTAGGATAAAAATACACAGATTTCGAAATAGGAAACCAAAAAAAGATTTTACAAAAGTTAAGAACTGGAAACAGGAAATCAAAAAAGAAGTCGTAATAAAATGTAACAGGAAATGAAACATGCTTTGATAGAAATTTTAAAATAGGCAAAAGGGAAACCTAATTATAAAGCTTTGAAAAATAATCAAAACAGAAAAGGAACTTAGAGAAACATTGGGAAAAATGATGTAATTATTAACAATGAGAAAACCAAGATAAAAGCACCAGAAAAGGTAAAAGGAAACAAAATAAACCTTGGAAAGAATTAGAAGTGTTTTATAAAAATATGATGATTACTCACAGGAACCCATATAAGCTGTGATCAAAATATTCGAAAATGAAAAAGCAAACCATAAGATTTTAGAAAAGGGAAAAAAGGGAAAAATAAAGCCAAATAAATTATGACCAAAGGATAAATATAAGAAACATGAACTCCAACAACTTGAGGAAAATTGTAAAGATAGGAACAGGAACCAAAAAAACCTTTATGTTAAGAGCATGCAACAGAAAACCAAACAAAGTTTGACCCAAAATAATCTGAATATAAAGCAACACAAACAAAAAAATGTGATAATTGGCAGCATGCCTCTGACAATTACAATGAAAACATGGAATACAAGTGATTGAGATATTAAACAGGACAAACTAGGGATGAATAATCTACATCACATGACATGGGGCAATCAGCTTCATCCGATCCCTTACCAACTGGTCTCAACTTGGTCTGTAACTTACTTCCTTTAGAAAGACATACTGCAAAAAACTGTTCCTTTTGACAATTTAATCAAATTTTTCAGAACTTTCAACTACATGTAACTACTTCTAACAATGTGACTTTTAACTGCTGTCAGAATGAACTGCTATATCATATGCTCTCCATTTGCCCAAAGAATAACACTGATATGATCTGACCTTTATTTGACCTCTGATAATTGTATATTATTCACAATGGCATAATTCCGTTGAAATACATTGCATAACTCGTTTCCTCTGATAAACAAATGAGAGAAATATTAGTAACAGGTCAAGAGTTTCTCTCACTAATACCTGTAATGCATTTATGTATATTTAATAACTGTACAATTGATTTAACAAGACAGCGTACATAATTTAACTGGACAAATACTTTTATACCGTAATTAATACTCTTTTTTCCCTATTTAACAGCATGGGCTTGACATTTATATTAATCTCAATAGGTATTTTCATTCTATGTGGAGGTCTTTTTTGTTGTTGCTGTGTTTGTTGTGGTCTGTATTATATGTCTCACTCAATTGTATTTCACTTATAAGATATCTTGAGCATTCTTGGTAAAAAAAAAACATGAGAATACTTCATTAAGACAACACTCAAGACCACAGTTTCCATATTCCAGGAGTATACTAGCACACAAATTTCGTCAGACAATTAGAAAAATAACGACAATTCTCTGGCTGTATTGAAATGTTAGCAGTCTAGCTCAACTGGTATGTTTATAGTCTTCTGTTATTTTATCAACAACATTGATTGCCATATCAACTATTTTCCACCAGGCTAGAACAAATTTAGGTGGACTGATGATTATATAAGCCCCAGGGATGGAAATATGGGCCGGTGGTCATCCATTATCGATCAAAATCTAATAATAATCAATAAAAATTTTGTGAATTGACCATGTTAAATAAGAACTGATCAAATTCAGAACCTGATTTTATATATTTCTAAAAGCAATCACACTGGCACAGGGATGTAAATCAATTAAAATCAAAGAATCATCTTATGTTCTAAATAACTCCCAGAGACAAGTTTCTTCATAAACCTTAATCATGTTGTGATTTTATATACATGTAGCTTCCAATATTCAAACACTAAGTGCAGATACATATTTTCCTTATTTTCTGTATTATATTGCTGCTTAAAAACTACCAAATATAATCAAAGCATAAAACTAGTGAATATGAGTATAATATGCAATTTATTTTTGCTTATTCATTTCCCGACGAAACAGCCCCAGTATTTGTGGCAATAGTCAACTTATCTGTTTACTAGATATTTCCGTCCGCCAGCATCTTCTTTAAAGGAAAAGAAAGCTTTTAATTTAACTATATCAATGGGATTAGCCAGAAATCAAAAGTATAGTGTCCAAAATGGTCATTCTGCTTCACTTTTAAGCAACTGGGTGTCCAATCTCCTGCATGTTAAAGTTTCTTAAAACAAGGTGTCCAAATGAGGCAATTGTTCAATTGAGCTTGTCCTTTTGGGCAGGTGGACACGTCTCCGCCTAAACCCTAGCGGCTACATGTATATCAATATTGACAGAGTGTGGTCAATAAATAAAAAAAAGAGCACATTTTCCTTTCATTAATGGACGGTAAGTTTATAGAGTATAGTAGAAGGTTTACAATTAAAATCAAATGAAGCCTGACATTGTCACTGAAATGAAACAACTGGTCTCAACCTCTCTAACACGAGGAGGGGCAAATGTGTATGTTCAAAATGGTGCATCAGTATACAATGAAGGTCTACAGTTACCTATATCACATCTGAAATAGGATTCATTCACATTATCAAAATACAGTAGCTGGTACATGCAGGTGATTGGTTTTGAACCAGTGAATATGGAAAGTGACATGGATATCGTAGGTAGAGTAGTCAAATGGTGAATGATGATTACTCAGATAAAGATAAACTTTTCCACCTGGAGTAACATGTACATGTAAAGTAAAGCGTTTTGCTAATCAGAGTAAAACCAGTATTTTATCTATTCTTTTATTTCCGAGAAATGTACATCTACAGTCATTTGTTATCTAAAGGTCACCCAACTGATTGGTAGCCACTTGAGGATTAGGGAATGTGTTTGATGTCAATATTTTAGCGCTAAATATCATGTGACATTAAAAACTAAATTGCTTTACCTGAAGATAAAAATCTATTCAAAAAACCTAAATTTAAAAAACATTTCAATGCAACTAAAAAACACTAAAAACCGCACAAAGATTTAAACACTTTTAAAGGATTTTAGAAAGATTGCAACAATTTGAGGAGTTTGACACCAATTATAATAAAAAAAACATTATAACTATTCAAAATAATAAACTATATTTAAAAAACTACTTTTCAACCACTACTATTTTCTTTATGTTTTGTGGCAGCGAATCATGTTGACCATGCGTGACCAATGATGCATTGCAAAACAGCTGCCCCATCAGAACACTATTAGGAAATGAGTGTATTGCAATAGATGACATAATAAAAAATGAAGCAATTTAATACCAGGTCGTGTGATTATATAAAGAGAAGATCGATAAAGCTGTAGAAATAGATGTTGGTTAAGTTGATCAGTTTTATCCACTTCATTTGGACCCTAATTGTTCTTCATTAACAATTAATATAACACAAACACATACACGCCAAGGGGGGTAACCCAGTGTTGACCTTTTGGTTCAAACTGGCACGCAAGGTCTTCATTATAGTATGTTGAAATATTGATGACACAAGTGGTGGATAGAGAAGATCTGATATGGAGGCTATAGAGCAGTGGCATAACATGGAATCACAGCAGACTACAATCAACCCATCTACAGCGAGTCTCTGCTCAGATATCTTTAGACATATACCAGACAGCATACCAATAGTTCTATTCAGATTACTCTCAAGTTTATCTTCCATGTGACTCTAACAATATCATATCATATAAACCTTCTTTGATTTATTCATACTGCTGACATCAGGTCAAAAATGGTCTGAAAGGAACTCGATCCATTATTGTTTATTTTGTTAGAATCAATACATGTAGCTCAAAGTGCTGATTTTCAGAAGGTGTAAACTTTTATTTATAACTGAAGAACTCGAAATATGAACATGTCTCCAATATAATAACATGTGCTTTCAAGTTTTCAAAACCATATGAATTCAGAAGACAGCAGACTTGCCTATCCTAGAAGACGACGTTAAACACCAATCAAACAAACAAAACCTATCCTAGAAGAACTTTATGGGTAAAAAAAACCCGAACTTTTAAGAGTATTTTCTGACCGTGTTGTGTATTTTTGTATTACAGCATAGGACAGAATAATTTTTATGCATATTTTGACTGCCTTTTAATGCATTTTACATAAATAAGGTGTATAAAATACTCTAAATACACCAGGTAGGCAGGTCAGAGACAGGTTAATATATTTTTTCCACTCACATTATGACGTGTTAGAGAAATGGGGGAAGGAAGCCACCTTTGATGCCACAGGCAACAAACAAAAAAGTGTAAAGACAAGATACTTTAAAGTTAATGTCCAGACCTACTCCTCTGAAACATACATATATAATTGTGGATTACAACTTTAGATACAACCATTTCCCCACTATATATGTTTAGTAAATATGTGTTAATGTGAAAAATCAATGTTCCTCCAGTACTTACAAGGTAGTACACTATTAGGACTACACAAAAACTCTCCTTGGCTAAAAGCAATGCCTATATGAAGCTGACTTTTATTCAATGATTTTTGTTCCTCTCAGATTTAAAATTATGAAATAAAATATTAAGTGTTGGGCTTTTCAAGAACCATAACTTTATACATGTCATTTGTTCAGAAACTATTTTGGACCGATTGTTTTCTTGCAAGAGTTTCTGTAGTATAAAAGACCATGCCAACTCTTGTATGGCATTCCAGGCCATTAGGGCATTAATTTCCAGCAATATATGGGTGACGTTTGCCACAGAGCAGCAAGTAAAGAAGTGCAAAGCTAGATGTCATGGGTGAATCTTAGAGTGAATGTCTGGACGTAGGACGTAGAATTGATCATATTTTAGAATGATCTACATGTAGAAAGATTCATCAGATTTCATGATTTGAGATCCAGGTCTTGATGAGATTAATTGTAAGAAATACCATACGTAATTTTTTTTATTATAAAATCCTGAACACTACAAAGAAAGGGAAATATTTTTTGACTAAATAGTGATTTACTATAGTTTATAAGACAGAAGAAGTGACATCTGTAGTTAAAATACACATTTCAAGTCAGACAGACTCAGAAGTTAAACATTTATCTGAACATAGTCCCTTAAGCACGAAAACAAATGTACCAAACACAACACAATTCTATTAAAATGTAAAAAGTAAAGCTCTGTAGTGAATATATTTTCTTGTAACTGAAGATCTTAAAGCACTTTAAATGTGCACAAAGTTCAAAACACAAAGTAGTTTAATAAGAAAAAATATATATATATATTGCAATACAGTCTTTCATTGACACTAGGGCAACCAGAATTGAGAAGCATTTCACTTCCTTGGAAGTAAAGACAGCACTGCAATGCTCTAATCAAACTGACATGTTTAACCAGAGGGCAAAAAAAAAAGTATACATGTTCGTTGATGTAATAGTTTCAAAACATATAAAATTGACAAAACTTGAGTACCGTACTATGTGAAATCTGAAGTGTTTCAAAGAACAGACAGTATTGTTATGATCCAAACCAACTGCCATGTTTAACCAGTGTTAAAATGCATGTAAATATTGATGGCTTAAAACCGTGCCATGTCTAAACTTAACATTTTTAGAAAAACAAGTGGAAAAGTTTTATCTTGGCTATAAAATCATTATATCGAGTATTAAAGTGATCTTCTATATGTTTGACAAAGTTAATGCTGGTGACATGTGTTCTGTCGATGCATGGGTCCTATTTTGTTTATCTACCCATAAAAATAATAATATACTAAAATAAAGTATATCATTATGTAATAGTTTGGAAACCTATCATTTTTTTAAAAGTCTCTCAAAAACTTCAGCATTCGGTACTAGTGTGGCACCTATCTGCAATTGATGACAAGAGGTGTATCATTCCACTGATGTCAAATTCACATCACTGAGCCCCAAAAAGATGCATAAAACGTCAATAAAAGGCACTCAGTGTAATCCACAACCCTTCCAGTGGTTTGAAAACTTGATCTTAGTTGTAAAAAATGACCTACAATTTTTTTAACAAAATTGGATGGATGTGAAATACATCATGAGAGTTTTGTGTCCAAAGTGGTCATTTTGTTTCACTTTTTAAGAAACTGGGTGTGCCATTTTGATAGTTTCCCTATCTTTTGAATGTTAATATTTTTTAAAACAGGGTGCCCAAATGAGGCAATTGTTCAATTCAATGTATCCACACAAAGGGTAGACACCCTTCAGCCTAAGCCATTGGGCACCTTCCGGTAATGGCTTGTCGGAGTTAAAAACTACAAAGACTTAATAACTGGACCACTCCAAAAAATCTATGATGAATTTGTGCATCTTAGAAAGCATGCAAATTCAATCAACATTGAAAAAAAGCTTATCATTCTTAACAATTATTAAAAAGAAAAAAAAAAAGTAAGCTGTACTGTACTGTATGAAGAGAGATTTAATGGCACAAACTGACAGATATTGATATGATGAGGGACAAATTCATAGCTATGTTTTTAAGTATTGGAATCAAGGCCATGATGTTCCAGTCGATCAGGACCAGAGAACAACAACTACTATGCCACTGTTTGCCATTATAGATGGATGTGTAGTAGACTATTGGAAATTCCAATGTGGAAATTGTGGAATATGGAAATGTGCCAAGGCAACGAAGACAGCTTGTCAATAAAGATAACGGCTACATACAGTATTGAGCCTTGGAACTCAACCCCTCCATACAATACGTGGAAGTGAAAGGCTAGTCAAGATGATTCGGGGAATTTCGCTTCAGCCTCCACACTATTACATGGTCTGAACGGAAGCATGCATAATTGGATATGTAGGTTTGTCTTTAAAAGAAATGGCTAGTCCATGTAGCTCTGATACACAGTGTATGGGGGCTAACAGTACAAGACTATAGTGTGGATTATACACTAACAAAATACATTATATAAGCTTCATCTCACTTCAATAATGGTAACAATAGAAGCACTGCTGTTCACAAAATGTTCAATCCTTACTTACAAATGGTAACATTTAACATGCTTTATATCATGGAGTATTGACTCAGCTAATCAAGGAGAAGACATGAGTATAAAACTGTTAGCTGTGTTCCCAGACATGTCCATATATATACACTTCCTTACACACTCTACATACTGCCGTAATCATAAACAAAGGAATTTCAAAAGAATGGAGTAAGCATAATTACGTGGAAGCAAGACGGCTGTGTAGTCACTTGGGAGCCGATGCAGGCGAGAAAACGGAGTTCATCCATTGTGCTTGTTTCCTGACTCAGCTCCAGTTTTGACGGCCATGAAACGACGAGAAGAAACCTTGTGTCAGTCTAGTAACTGATGATTCACAGGTACATGAACCACGACATCATTTCAGTGAGAACTTAGATGACCCCGCTGTTCACTGGCCTCTGTTACATGTCGAATACAACCACACAGCTGCCAAATAACATTTATCTACAACGTTGGCTGTTTTGTCTTTTTTTTTTGTTTTCTACATTTTTTTTATTGCTGGAAGTGGATTTCTCAGCTGGAAAATATTTCACTTTCAGCTGTGACTCGATCATCATTCGAGGACTACATTAAGCCTGGTCCGAA
Organism: Mopalia ciliata; assembly: GCA_034783835.1. NCBI lineage: Eukaryota > Metazoa > Mollusca > Polyplacophora > Chitonida > Mopaliidae > Mopalia > Mopalia ciliata. The sequence goes on from JAVFBW010151259.1 coordinate 8,629, forward strand.
CTTATGAAATCCATTTGATGCGATCTGAACCAATCTGGCATATAGCAAAAGCCTCAGAATGCACAGGCATGTTGTCAAGTCATCAACATGATGTAATACAGATCTTTCTCGATTTCTCGAGGGATTTAGTCAACAGAAAACAAAACCTGGCAGGCAAAATTCTCTGAAGCCAATTCTAGTGAAAGGATGGATGTCCTTTGCTTCATCTGAGCTCCCTGGGAGGCCACCTGGTGTCAAATATCAGCAATATTTAAAACTTCCTGTCACGCCACACTCTTAGGGCACTGATAAGGCTGTGTTCATTTGGTTTTACAAGCTCATGTCGGTAAAAACAGCTTGTAAACGCTTCTTAACTGTATGTATCTTCAAGATCTGTTAGTTGGGAATTCTGTCAGTTAGGAGTCCAGATAAAGACAACCATATTACATGTGTATGAGTTAGAGAAGGCAAATAGGTCGGGCAAATCGAGCCCAGCCATCAATCACCCTCCAGGCTTTTCTCATGAATGCTGTATACCTGCAACTTACTGGTAATGTTTTCAAATCTCTCTGTAGCTAACTACATTCCCTGCTGGTCACTCTGAAATTAACCTTCCCATTTCAGAATGCTGATGAAAATGAATTGGGCGTATTTTAATAATGACACTTGTACAGTTATCACTTATGTACCCAAGACAGTTATTGACCATAATTTACAAGGCTGTCAAAAAGGATTGGAGAACCACACAGAAAACCCTCACTGCCCTCCAATTTACCGCTTTTGTCTGTGAATGTTGTCATTTTCCAGCAATAACTTGACATAGGCAGTCCCTTCGCCTCCAGAACTGTTTCAAATTAAAGCCGAAATAAAAAAAGAGCTCCTTGAATTACCCATGATCAAAGTGGGTCTGTTGTTATCAAGAAACCTCCACAGCAGCGTTAAGCACAATCGAGCTTGGGAACTTTGCACGAAATCGTGTGTGAGGGTTAGATTAAAAATTAACGCGAGTCTGAGGTAAATGTGAGGAAACAGGCCATACTGTCTGGAACTTGACACTGAAAAGGTTTTAGACTCTTTAACTCTTGACTTCTTACAAACCTCGGGAAACTCTTTACTGGCCCTGGACATAGAATTCCAATAGAGCCTGTGCTGTAGATATTCTCATGATGTAAAATCAGCTGAGGAAAATGAGATCTAATTCCTTCCAGTGATCATTTCACGGGATTTTAGTTTCACATATCGTCCCTGGTTGATCCGGTCAACTGGAAAAGAGCTTTCAGGATGGCTCAATCCAAACAGAGCACACTTGAGCGATCACAGCACTTTATCCAAACTAATTCATGTGTCCTGGCCAAGAATGAAGAACCAGACACACTTGAAACATGGCCATGAACAGGCCATCATAGCAATGAAATGTCAAATTTGTTCACATATCATGCTGTTAATTGTGGTCGTTTGTTGAGATTTTCCCCACACTATCCTCTCCAGTCTGATATCTTATTTGATAGTCTGATGTAAAGAGGTTTGGAAATAAAGGTTTTGTCTCATGGTAGTTTGTCTTCTCAACTCCCAACTGTGACATCACTCGACATCTTTTAGAGGTGAGTTTATCCTCACAGGAAGAGAATCCATTCTTCAAATAGACTTAACTGCCTTGGGAGATAGTAAATATGCACACACTACGCTCTCCTTATTCCCTTGTCAACAAACTGAGGCCTGCTTTGATTAAAATAAAATAAACCAAGAGCAGGAATCCTGTAATGGTTTAATAGAAACTCTTACACGATTCCAACGTCTAGATTTTATGTAATCTCCAAGTCTGAAGAACCAAACTCGAGGATAAAAATGAGTTCAGACCAATAATAACAGGTGTGAGAAACCCTAACAGATTACTACATTCCCATAATAACAATAGCTTAGTTCCCTACAAATTGGCTTCCTTGAAACCATAAAGTCTTTATGGTGTTCTTTTCTTGTTATATTGCTCTAAGCTTGCTACATTTATTACTGTGGAACAAAAAAAGATAATATTCCTTATCGATTATCGGACTTGCAACCATTTTGGAGCACGAATAAAAAGTAGTTGAATTTTTTTTGGTCTGTTGCTTAGAAAATCCCAATAAAACCCAGGAAGCCGAATGAGTCTTTCATTACACATTACATTAACAATATCATCATAATTCTGTCAGTAACATTTTCTTAAATTTAGAGTTTCCTGGAACTAAACATTAACCTCTTTGTACCTCTGGTGACTTAATCAAATGGCACAGTTCCAATTTCATTCCATGATGAAGTGAGCGATAATGAAGCAGAAATAATTGACATTGTCACTGGCCAATGGCTACCTTTTGTTCTCTTTATGTCCTCACAGTTAAAGTTAAGCAAATGAAGAAATATACACAGGATCCAATGCAACCAAGAGACTCCAATTCCAAGGTATAGCTAAACTATCAGAAACTATTAGTCATAATGTATATCAGATGCACATAGCAAAAAAAAACCTCACACTGTCATGAAGGACTATATGTACATGTATGTATTTCAAAAAAATTGTTTGTGAATTTAATATTAAATTATACTCCAATCAATAAGTTATTAGAAATTATTCTAAATGAAATAAAATTTTGATTCAAGTGTTTTATCTGATAATATAAAAATAGCAAATTCAATTAATATCTTTACTGATTTGGCAAGGGTTGGAAAGGCAATTAAATATTACAGCCCACCTGGTTCATTATTTATTATATTTTGATGAGTCAAAGACAGGTGAGCTATAGATGCAGGCCATCTAAAATAGCAAATTTGTAATAATCAACTAATAATGCAAAAGCCTTTCTAAGTATCTATGAAGGACTTAATTTAAGTCAGATTATATATTAGTATGGCAGAAAGTTCTTACACACCTTGGTAGTTAAACAAAATTGTGGACATAGAGCAGCATTGTATGTCACATACATGTATTATCCCCAATATTGGGTTAAAAATAATTATTTCTTGTCTAAAATGTAATCAAAATGGGATACAGATAAATTTAAAAAAACGATGAATCATCTCATGTTGAAAATAAACTCCTAGACACAATTTTATTAATATATCTGACTGATACTCTAGATTTGCTATGGGTAAGCTACAGACATTTTTAGTTTGTTTGATTGGGGTTTAACATCCTACTCAAGGGTATTCACTTATATGACAACGGATTGTCCACTTCACACTGTTCCTTGCCTAATCTTGGTGGAAAACCGATAGGAAACCTCATAATAACTACCCCCGCTATTCCCGTAGCCACATCACATGACTCACTGATCAGACATTTTTTAGTTTATTTGTTTGTTTGATTGGTGTTTATCGTCATACTAAAGGGTATTTCACTTATATGACGACGGATTGTCCACTTCACACAGTACACAGCTTATTATGGTGAGAACTGGGAGGAAAACTCGTCAAAACTACCCCAGCTATTCTGGTAGCCACATCACATGACTCCATAGTGTTAGCCAGCAACCCGTTTACCCGTCCTAGGGCCCCGTGAGGAAGCGGGTGGGCCATGACCCTGCAGAATACTCCCTCGGCTTCCTCGGTCGATCGTAAGAGGCGAGAAAAGAGGTTGCT
>JAVFBW010151270.1:0-21820 GCA_034783835.1 Mopalia ciliata
ACATAAAAAAAATCGCATTTGCTTTTGTTTCTTCTTCGAACACTCAGAACACTCGCTAGTTTGGTAACTTTTATGAAACGTAACAGTCATCAGTACGCCAGAATGTAGTCAGGGTATTCACACTGAGACCATTAGAGGGTGTGAACTCATTATGTTTATAATCCGGTGCAAGTGGGATTGGTACCTGTTTATCTGGTTAGTTACATTTTATCGACGAATAGTTTTTAGAAAACTTGTTGATTGTCTTGTCGCTAATTAGCATTATCGCTAATTAGTACTTTTGATCGCTTGTTATTATTTTGGTCGCTGATTAGTTTTTCCACTACTAATTAATATCTGAGCATAGTTAATATTTTCTATACTTATCAATACTTTGGGTATCACGCAATATCCTATTCATTTGTTTGATAGTTATTTTTGTGTAATTTTAGTGTAGTTTGTTCCTATTGTTACACATATATGTTTTCTTTGTACCACTTCTTAACTAAAATCCAGATACAGTGTTAAACATGTTAAAATATGGTTAGTCTGAATGACCATTTACACATTGCATATCTAGTAAATTCTGTGAATGAGAACCAAAAAGTAATATGAAAAGCTATTCTAAAGGATCATTTTATAAGAAATGACAACAGATATTATTTTTGCTTAACCAACTGAAATCGTTGTTTAGGCCCCTACATTAGGCTACACATTCAGTCTTGTTGTAATGTTGCAGAGTATTTGTTAGAATTTTATGTTGTTTTACTTTGATTATAATTCCAAATGCGTATATTTTTATAATCAAGGAATATCGCACAATTACTTGTTCATGTAATCACTCAACTCTTTGTTGTTTTTACAGATGTACCGAGTACCATATCACAATACAGTTATATCTAGCCACCGTTTCGTATCTCATTATCCCAGTAATTAGCGTAAATTACGTAATAACGGTATATGTTAAGGGTTTTCAAAACATGGAATTTGATCAAATGGGATTATTATTTTTCCAAGTCAGAAATAAACAATATATTACAGTGTGACTATGACTTCAGACTTCACCTTTTTATGATCACCCTTACAAACGGATAACGGTAGAAGTGATAAAACGGCTTGCCATAGTAGTGTCTCCTCGTCTTTCAACACCACTAGTACCGTACTTAGAAAGTCTTCGCGCAACCAAGAGAAGGCAGTCTTATTTACTGGGGCAGGTTGCTCGAAGCGCTATTGAATATAATCCATTATTAGATGTCGTCAAATCATTCATGTTGAAGATCTATCTCTACTCTATATTAGCGATATAATTAAAAGCTAGTCTTTCGAAGAATTGTGCCCAGTAATTTAAATTTGCAAATTATTCAAGGCTTATATGTTTCCGTTAATCTTAATTAGTACTTTTCTTTATTTCTTGATGATCTAGCACTTTTTCATATGGTGTCACAAAATGGTGCAGTGATTGGCCATTGTTTTTTTTTATTTAGAAGAAACCAATTTATTATTATTTCGCAAGGAAGCTGAGATGGTATTTATTTTATTTAGTTGAAGAATGTCGTTCTTTTTAAATAGTCTTGGTCTTGTGTCATCTTCTGCCTTGTTTGCAAAACTGTCTATCGGACATTACTCTGATCTCGTTGAGGCTGAGACTGTTAAGCTTTTAAAAGACTGCCTGTAACATTTGACACCCAGTAGGTTCAATCTAGTGCCAGGCCCTGCCCATCGGGACCCATGAAGCCCACCCCAGATAATATAGGTATTCAGGTATTGTAGTGGAAATACCCTTGAAGTACTGTAAGCGGCTATTTTTTTAGTAAAATATTTTGCAAAATAATACAGTATTTACGGTAGCAGTAAGTTGGTAAACAGCTGATCTGAATGTAGTTGGACTTCGCCGATTTCGGATGTATAAAACACGAAAAGATTATTTGTTTTGATGACTATCCTAACAGTTGTTTACCATTTGGAGTAGTTGTTAAACGATTTTTATGCGCGGAACTAAGAAATGTTTTATGTGTTCCGACTCTGAAGTTAAAATGAATTTGAGCCGCAGCCTGGTCATGTGACCCCACAGCGCCATTTTTCTGTTAACCTTGGAGGCGAAGCGTAAAGAGGCTCCTGTTATAAATCCGCTGCCTCCGGTATAGACAGACAGACATATACTATCTTGTGGCTCACCGTCGTTGGTTACCCTGATTGTCATCAGTTAGGTGACTCAACATATTGATGTATACCAAAAAAGCTTGTCTAAACTCAAGATGGGATTTCCGGCGTGTTTCATTATGGCTAGTGTTTTGCAGTTAGGTCCAAAGAGGCAAGGGCCCGTTTCACAAAGAGATCTTAGCTTACGCAAAACGTACTTGCCATGACGCCCAGTGTTGAAGACATAGTGTTGCCATGACAGTTATGTGCAAGGTAAGCTAACATAGCTTTGTGACATCACTCCCTGTATTGTAAAATATTACTGAGTTTGTCACTAAGATTGTTGGAGTTAAACGTCGTACTCAAGGGTATTTCACTTATATTATGACAGAGTGTCAACTTCACACTGTTATTTGCCTTATTCTGGTAGAAAACCGAGAGGTTTGTTTGTCTGGGGTTTTATTGGGGTTTTTGCTCAAGGGTATGTCCCCTTATAGGATGATGGATTGTCCACTTCACACTGTGCCTAGCCTTATTACGGTGGAACAGTGATATATAACTGTCCATCCAGTGGACTTTATCTGTCAACATATCAAACAAACAAAAAACCTTTCAAGATGTGTGTAGGGATACATGTTTCTTAAAATAGGTGCCATCTGTCCTGTCTCCACTCTACCCTCTGTCACATTCCGAGCTCTATCTCCAAAATCAGTTTTGAAATACCATTTTTTCTAATCATTCAGACAGAGGAATAGGCTTTAGCAAAGGGGACTCTTCTCACAAGAGAGGTTAACTTCACACATTGTTGTTGTAAGTCAAACATAGACACCACATTCCCCCTTACCTAGCATGGCGAGTTTGGGGGTTATCTTTTCCACACTTAGTTATAAACCCAGTGCCACAGATTGGCTTTATGTTGCTACTTGGCTCTGAAAGTACCTGGGCAACAGTAAGTTCTCCCTAACCCTCTACAAAAAAATTCTCAGGTAGTGGAGATATAGCCAGAACTTTCATGTTTTATCCGAAGTATGGTGTTCAATTTACTTTCTAGAAATCAACCAACAATGCTGTTAGAAATTTAGACACCCTGTTTTAAGAAACTTTTAACATTGTAGGAGATTAAGACGCTGTTAAAATTGGACACACAGTTACTATAAAAATGAAGCAAAATGAACATTTGGACACCATACTTTTGATTTCTTGCTGAACGCCTGACTGCGGTCTACATACAAGGTACACCTTCTATGGATTTTCTCTGCAACCACTTTGGTCTAGTGATGAGGGAGAAAAATTTAAATTGTAAAATTCAAATGTTCCTTATTTATTTTGATGTGATAGTTTTGATTCTTTTTGAAAGTATTATCAAATATGAAACATAAATTAATTATATAATTGGGGGCCAACATTAGTGGATATTAATTTGTTTATTCTTAACTTAAGAACCAGTATAGATATCCATGGAAAAAACTCTAGAACACTGCTGTTACCAGCTTGCCTTGGGCACACTAAAATTATCCTTTGCAACAGCTCAGTCAATTCAGCTCCGCAATCCTACATGCCGCTGATATATAATCCATTTTTAATCTAACTCATTATATAGTAAATAAAGGGACATAACTCAGCATCAAATCAAATCTACCTCCATTGAAACTCGCCCCAGCAGAATAATGTTTCTAAACCAGGAGCTACAAATAGACTCGTGAGTACCCAATAATACATACCAAATTTATTACTGAGTATTGCTGTTAGGCTATATATGCATATGAATTCTCAGTTATATCGGTACTAGTACTTGTAGTATAGCAGATTTAGATATGTGTTATTATGTAGATTTGGTGTTGCCAATAAGCTGCTTTAATCCTATGTTGTGTTTTTTAAGATGCTTATGTGTTTTTACTTATGCCACTTGCTGATTTAGGCAGTAAACATATTTGTATGACATTTTAATGTGATTATAGTTAGGAAAGATGTTTTGTTAATTTGCATAACATGTGGTCTTAATAATAAGTTGTCTCTTGGATGTTTGATTTGTTTGCAGTCTTGTGAGGCTTAGTTGAAATTCCAGCCCTGACCCAAAAACTTCAAGAAAAAAATAATACAAAATGAAGGCTCCAAAACTATACACAGGCCTTTGTATGTCTTTATTTTCATACTGTGTATCTATAAAAAAAATAAATAAATGTAATTGATTGATAATTTTAAAAATGTATTCAAGGGTATTTCACTTATATGACAGCTGTGTACACCAACAATAAATCATAATTAGCCATCCTTACACAATCCTTAAATATTGGAAATGATCTTTAGTCAAAAAGACTGTACTGTACTTGTAGAGATATACAGATTTACAGTGGAAAAACTAGTTCAAGCACAATCCTAAAATGTGAAGTGTTTTGCTTCCATTGAAAAATAAATGTATGACATAATTGAGACATAGTTATTTAAATATTCTTTTCTTTACACAGAGCCCCGTGAGTGAGTGGGTGGGCCATGGCCCTGCAGAATACTCCCTCGGCTTCCTTGGTCGATCGTAAGAGGCGAGAAGTTTAAGAGATTTATTATTTCTTTAATTGTAAATATAGCAAATTATATTTGCCTCCACCCTGAGGTGAACTTGTGTTGTATATATTTATTTATTGTACTGAAAGAAAGTTTTGCTTGCCCCTACCAGAATAAAGACACAAGGCTCATGGTAGAACAGACCTGAGTTTTCATCCAAGTAAGGGCATAGCTGACATAGCTGGGTTGGGGGTCTTTACTTTACTTTCAAAGATGTCAATGTATTTTACCTTAAACCCTTTGCTTTAAAACATGACATTTCCAAGATGTTACTTTTGTCTTATAGTTTCATGTATTTTGAAAATACCCGGTATCACAAATAGTGGCTACAATATATGACTTGTTTGAGGATTGGATAGTTAATATGGAGTTTTACATAATAGTAGTTACCTCAAGAAAATCTTGTTGCTATAAGTCTGTCTTGCACAGTCTTTCATTGTACCTGATACTATCATCATCTTCTTCAGAGCTGTCCCCCAATACGTCTGGCTCTGGTACATTGTTATCTATGCACAGATTATGTAGCTGACACACAGCTACAATAATCCGGCAACACTTTTGGAGTTTAAAATGTAGACATCCACCTGACTTGTGTAGACATCTGTTAACATTTTAAAACACCAACGGGAACAAATTCAGTGTTTATTTCACATAGCCTACATTGATTTTAATTGACATGCAAATTGTATCTTACATCTTTTATTTAGGGTAATTACTGCAAATTATTAATGATTTTGATTTTTTATCCCATCAGCATATTATGTCTGTCTGTCTGTCTGTCTGTCGGTCCATCCATATGGAGGACATAAACACAATAAAATCCAAACCGCTTAACCCAAGGTTTTCACATTTTGGAAACCCATTTGTCTTACAATAAACTCCACTCCTATTTAAAATGGGACCTTTCCAATTAAATTTCTGGTTGCCATGGCAGCATAATGATACATAGTAATAATAATAATGATATTACAATAATGGAGTCATTCCAATAAAATGACCAAACACAATGAAAACAAAACCATTTAACACTGGGTTTTTATCCCATCAGCATATTATGCCATAGGGGTTATGTCGTCACGTATGTCCATTCGTCTGTCCATCTTTCTGTCAGTCTGTCCATATAGAGGAAGTGAACACATATATTCCAACTCAGAAGCCATTCAGACTGGAACCTTAGAGACTTATTTCAGTGATCATAAAGTTGTGTGGGCAGCTCAGAAATAAGCTAACTAAAACAGGTCAGCCCTGGTATTGTATATTTACAATAGCAGCCTCATTTGCATCTTAATGATATGATAAAACCTGTAAGGATAAATCTAAGTAAGTGTTAATCCTACTTTGTAGTTTGATGTATTGTTCGCAGGATCAATTCTGTCTGTTGACCCTAATGTATAGGAGTGAGTCAAGGAATTACAGGAGTGGTTTTACTCTGTAATAATTGAAGAAACAATGTGCAGCGGTAATCCATCATATAAGTGAAATAGCCTACCCTTGATTATAATGCTAAACATCAATCAAACAAGAAACGAATCAATATTTCAGTATGAATAGGCCCATCAATTTTTTTAACTTATCTACTCTTAAACTGTATACAGCCGGAAACTGATAGGGAATTGTATGGTGAAAGATTGAAACATTTCCATGATTAAAGCAGTTGATATACATTTAGTGACTGTTTTAGTTTGTTTCTCCTCAACTCCTACAGATGTAGACACTTTACAAATACAACTTAACACTTTTAGTTGGGATCTGATTTGAACCCATGACTATACCCACTCTCTTAAGATTTATATTTCTGCCTCTTTATTGTGCCATCCTTATTCATTGATAGAATACTTCCGATGGGATAAAGTGAGTCGCACTCACCTCTTGTTCAATCCTGTCACTGTCATCCACCTGAAATGGGTAATTCTTTTTAACAAAATGATTTGTGCTCCTTGTTTTTGTAGCTTAATAATTAGATTTAATAGTGAGGTAGTACATAAAACTGATAAAATATTTTTTTTGCAATTTAATCATTTTGTTTTTGTTGCAAAATTCCTGGAACTTTAGAAATTAGTAGCATGGTCTTGCATTTCTTTCAAAATTTGAAATGGAGCCCTCTTAGTTATATTGCTTCTTTTTATTTTCAGAGAGCAAGAAAACATAAAAGTTCTGATAATGACATGGATGTTCAGCCTAATGAGAAGAAAAAGAAAGATGTGCCGGTGATAACAGAGACTTTGACGCCAGCTATGAGGGAACAGCTGGCTAAAATAAAAAGTGGGTCTTCAGCATCGAGTTGGCGCCGTAGTGGTTCCAGTAAACATTCTCACTTTTCTAAAAGCTCAAACTTTAGTTCTGTTAAACACAGGCCTGCACAACCCAGTTATCTGACCACTTACCCACCCAGTATTCCTTCTACGCTGAGTAGCGGAGATCATTCCGCCCTGAAATCACCGTCCTCTAAGAGCAGCCACACAGCACAGCTTAACAACTCACAACACAACATCCCACAATATTCTTTTTGCACACTCGTCTGATCATCTAACATTGGCTTACAGCAAGTAATTTTTTACTAATATTTGTTTTGGGTCGTTCATCAATTCTGCATGTTTAAAGTGAGGCACAGTCACCCTTGATTAGAAATTATCAACTACTTCTGATCGCCTAGATTTTCATAAGTTTACAAATTAAAAAAATACTTTTACAATACAAAAAAAGTAATAATCTGTTACTCCTCTTGTAAGTGACCAGAGGAATTCTCTCATGATTCCAATATTCAAGGGCAAGCCACTAAAGTTAACATGTAGTGATGACAACTTTGATGTCAGTGCTGTTTAGCTGCTCAAATGTTACAACGGTAACTGCCATGGTCTTTCTTTCAGTCTATATAAATTTATTAATCTTATTTTCTTCAGAATTTTAACATACAAAATTTTGAATGGATTTAATGAAAACCTCTCGACAAAAAAACGGAATTCTGTAATAACAAAAAAACGTCAAATATTGGGTGACTATATCTCTATTATTTTGCCTCGGCTGTTTTGTTTGATTTACATATATTAGACAATAATTTCTCATAATGGCATGCTATCTATGAGTGAAATAGTATACTGAAAAACCTGAAAGAAATCAACAAAGCTTGACTTTTGACAGGTATATGTAGCATGTCACTGCTGGTGCATTTCAAAAAACAATAAAAAAGCCTTTACTTACTTGCAAGTGTGTGGATATAATTCCTTGAGTATTAATACATGTACTTTTCATCGAGAACTTCAGTTACATTAAATTTACTTGGATATTTTACATGTATTATTTTGGAGTAATTGTTAACATTTCAGAGCTGTTAAACAACAAATCATCAATGTAATGTGTCAAACCATATTTTACAATCTTTTTTAAAGAATAATACGTTTATAATTATTGTGTAACTGTTTGCTTGAGTTTTTATGCAGTAACCTTTGACTTATGCATCTTCTTCTTTTTTTGTGCCATAAAAATTTCTTTGTTGGCTTTTGTTATATTGTTGATTATTTTTTGTCTGTTATTTATATGCATACATTTGGACTATTACATAACTATAGAATGTGCGATCTCAGTCAGGGTTCAGTGGCCCAACTACTGATCTTCCTTCACTGTAATGTTTACAGGATCAAGTCATTAAGGCCTAATCAAACCAATTTTAACATGGACCTTTCCCAATTTCTTTAATTATGGTTGCTACATGAGTTGATTAGATTTCTTTTCCATCTGTGTTCATGTTTAAACATGGTTATCTTCATGATTTCTTCAGACCCATGAAGTTGAATTTTATGAAATATTCAATAAAATTATCTTTTGATAATTTATTAAAACAAACTATTGAAACTAAACAGGAATATCTTGTCATATCATTTTGGCCTTGCTTGCAATCAACTTACCCTCTTTTAAACCGTCCCAATCTGTTATATCTGACCATTTAGTATACAGTCATATCATCTGGTAAACCCTCCCAATCTGCCATAGCTGACCATACAGTCAGATCATCATCTGGTAAACCTTCCCAATCTGTCATAGCTGACCATACATTCAAATCATCATCTGCTAAACCCTCCCAATCTGTCATAGCTGACCATACAGTCAGATCATCATCTGCTAAACCCTCCCAATCTGTCATAGCTGACCATACAATCAGATCATCATCTGCTAAACCCTCCCAATCTGTCATAGCTGACCATACAATCAGATCATCATCTGGTAAACTCTCCCAATCTGTCATAGCTGACCATACAGTCAGTTCATCATCCGCTAAACCTTCCCAATCTGTCATAGCTGACCATAGTCTGATCATCATCTGCTAAACCATCCCAATCTGTCATAGCTGACCATTCAGTCTGATCATCATCTGCTAAACGTTCCCAATCTGTCATAGCTGACCATACATTCAGATCATCATCTGCTAAACCCTCCCAATCTGTCACAGCTGACCATACAGTCTGTTCATCATCCGCTAAACATTCCCAATCTGTCATAGCTGACCATACAGTCTGATCATTATCTGCTAAACCTTCCCAATCTGTCATTGCTGATCATACAGTCTGATCATCATCTGCTAATCCTTCCCAATCTGTCATAGCTGACCATACAGTCTGATCATCATCTGCTAAACCCTCCCAATCTGCCATAGCTGACCATTCAGATCATCATCTGCTAAACCCTCCCAATCTGTCATAGCTGACCATACAGTCAGATCATCATCTGGTAAACCCTCCCAACCTGTCATAGCTGACCATACAGTCAGATCATAATCTGCTAAACCCTCCCAATCTGTCAAAGTTGACCATATAGTCTGATGACCCCTCTCCTGAAATCTTCCCATCTGTCATAGCTTTTCATACAGCCAGATTGCCCTCTTCTTAAATCTCATTATCTTTCTTAACTTACCATACAGTCTGGTCATCCTCTTTTAAAATATCCCCAACTGCCATAGTTGAACATAGAGTCAGATGACCCTCTTCTGAAATCTCCCCATCTGTCATAGCTGTCAATACATTCAGATGACCCTCTTCTGAAATCTCCCCAACTATTATAGCTGTCCATATTCTTATGATCCTCTTCTGAAATTTCCCCATCTGTCATAGCTTTCCCTTCAGTCAGATGACCTTCTTTTGAAATCTCCCCATCTGTCACAGCTTTCCCTTCAGTCAGATGACCTTCTTCTGAAATCTCCCCATCTGTCATAGCTGTCAATACAGTCTGACGACCCTCTTCTGAAATTTTCCCATCTGTCCATACCTTCATACCAGGCCCGCGGCTTAGCGGTGCGCTTCCTAAACTGAACCTGCTTTGATTTACCGTTCACCAGATCGAGTCTGCCTGTCAACAATCAGGCATATGAGCAAATCACATGTTGTGTATGGTAATCGAGTGGTTGGTTTACTAGGTTTCCTCCCAGTTTTCCACCGTAATAAGGCTGTGTACAGTGTGAAGAGGGCAATCCGTCGTCATACAAGTGAAAAACCCTGGAGTATGACATTAAACACCAAACAAACTGATTAAGCATACAGTCGGATTGCCCTCTTCTAAAATCTATATCTGAAGTTAACCTTAACCTTGCCATAACCCAAAAGCAGATAATTATGTTCTATTAAAAGTGTTCTGGTGTAGTGTAACGTCCAATTAATGGTCCTAAATATGTCTCCTGCAGAAGTTTTGAATAAATTTGTAAACTGTGTATGAACATACACTCAGATGAGACACCTCTGGTATTTTAAATGTAGTTTAGTCATTATATTTATTTGTCCAATAGCTTTGTGTTTCTGTTGTATTTAAGATGGTTCCAGTTCATCAGGGAGGCGCGTTGTGAAGCGCAGTAAAGCGGTAAAATCTGACATGGCTGTACAGACTTCTCCAGCACTGGGGCGAACAAAGAAGACAGTTAAATGAATATATATGTGTCGAATAAATTTGTGATATATATATAATATGTACGAGCAGGATAAAAGGAACATATTTGGATGAAAAGACTTGTTTAAAAGACATTTATAATACAGATAGGGGCGACCATGTAAAGACTAAAATTTTTGCATATGTTTGACCAGGAATGTTTCTATGGGTAGTATTTTCAAGCAGTCTACTGATCATTTGAGGAACAATAATTCTCCAATTAAACACTTTTGATTTTACTTGTGAATGTTTGGTGTGGTTAACCAATTTTGAGCCCTATGATGTGAGCAAGGTTTTAAACACCAATCAATCAACCTATTTGTCTTTGCACATGCCTCAATCTTTCTAGAGCACCCTTTAATTCTCAGATACTCTTGATCATTGCCCTTTGTAAACCATGTGTCCCCCCAAACCAAACTACAAGTAACACCCTTCGCTGGCTGTCTGGAAACATGTAAGCACCAATCAGTCGGTCATGTTCATACATTCACAGTTTATTTAGTGCTTATTTTTATAAATTCTGTTTTTTTTTTTATGAACGGTTCAATGGAGGGTTTAATGGAGAGTGGCTCAGAATGTACTGCTTGGCTGTGGAAGAAGAGAATTTTCCATTTAAGGACAGGTTGCTTGTGTTATTTTTCACAGATTGAACTGGGTGTATTGGTGTGCTTAAACATCACTGGGTTTATGTTGTAATTGTCTATCCCAGTGATAATTGTATATATATGCAGAATGCAATCAAAGGCCATTGCGGAATTCCTCTACAGTATTTCTTGAATGACAGGATGCGTATAACCAATTAGATTGAGTGATATATTGACAAAATTTGTTGTAATAAATGTACAAATATTCCAGTACACATCTATGTTCGGTTTTTACTTTTTTTGTTTGGTGAAAAAAAAAAACCCAACAAATTTATAAAATTACCAGCTGCAAGTAAAGCTAACCAGTTGACTATTAAAGGGTAGGTTTATTTCCCCCCCCCCCACACACAGCAAAGATTCAGCACTGTCCAATGCAACAGATGTTGCAAGGTGGCCACTGCATTATAGAAGACCGTAGCTTGTCTCAATGAATAGTCCTTTCTGATGCTCTGGAGGGGCCTAACACAAATCCAAGTTGTAATAGTTTTCCATAACGTCTTGTGTTTGTCTGATGCAGCTGGCATGGAGGTTGATTAACTTCACCCATAAGGCTGTCATTCAGCGAAAATAACCAAAATATATTGTAAAACCACAACCTACAAATACATTCTAGCTCTACTTGGTCAACTGAAAAAGACATTGGGGTAATGTAGACCACACACAACCTCTAGTGGATGTTATCGTATTAAGGGGCAACTTGTTTCTTCGTTAAATTAGTCATTTGATGCACCTTGTTTAGTGTACTAGGACAAGCTTCACAAAGGCAGTAGAGGTAAAATATAGATACGATGATGACCAGTAGGCCAACTGAAGATGCCCTGGAAGTTTTATACCCTTGTGTTGTATTTGTGTTTTTTCATTACCCTATTTGTTAAAGTGAAATACCAGATAAACCTCCAAAACAAATCATTACCTTAGCATGAACCTTCATACAGTATTATGTTAACCGTAATGAAGGTTAACATGGTCTTCACGTTCCAAACCATAGAGATTCCAATATAATATGATGTTTTAATGTTACTTTATTGTAAATTATACAGCAGAGTCTTTAATAAATGAGAGGTTTCGTACAATGAGAGAAAAACCGTTGTAACAATAGTGACTTCTCCTTCCAGTCTGCAAATCAGGAGCTGTTTGGCATTTTGACAGTGATTGGCTGAAACAAAAATGATAAAATGTTCATTGTTAACTGAAAATTTAGTACTTCTAACAAGTTTTTCAGTGTAAAATCTTTGAAAGTGTGCATTGCTTTTATTATTTGTTCAGCACCTATTTCACTAGAATTCAAACAGTAAAAAACCTTATTAAAATCGAATCTCAAAACCGCTCCTTTAATTTTTTTATCTCTTCATTGAAATCCAGTGCAATCACCAAGTAGTTTTCAATTACATGTATGTCAATGAAAGGCTAAATTTGAGTTGTCCAATTCAAACAGATAACCCATGGCTATGGTTAATACCAATTCAGCCAAAACACTTCAATTTTCTCCTGTGTTTATGTGGTAGGTCAATTTATTTAATTGAATGATATGGATGTCATAAGTTTGGTGATTGTGTGACAAACAAAACATAAGGAGTATTTTTTATCTGATTTTAATTAGATTGGGTTATGTTCCTTTAACCACTTGAATGAAGAAACTTAGTTCAATAAGAGCTAAATATGTACAGGACTAATAGGAGATATTACCAGTATCTGGCAATTTATCAATGAAAATGTTTCTAGAAATTTGCCATCTATAAAAATAAGGAATAAAGACATAACTTTTTAATCAAAATTAATCCAATTTGTAATCAACCCGATATGTGTTTAGTGCAGGTAAAACCTAGCAACAACAGTCCGTTATATGACATTGCGTAATAATGAATTTCTATTATGACATGACGTGCATTTCTTTGTGATGGGACGTCATCTAACTGGCTATTAGGCTAACAGAGCTTTGAACAACCGGACCCTGACAAACAAAACATTAGCCTGCACGATGATCAAATATTTCTTCTATACCATAGGACAACCAAAACACTCTTTGAAACCAAATAATTCTAGGTTTTTACAGGTCATTTATTTACACTACCATGGCCTGTTTGTTTCCGGAACATTTTGAAAAATGAGTTTCACTTTTAATGGATTTTCTACAGTCGATTCAAAGTGGTCATAGCAACATCAACATATAACTCTTTTTGTTACCCTGTTCAAGCATAACATTATGATAGTCAAGGTTGATGGTAAAATTTTTATTGCTTTAATTTTTTCCAGAAAACAAAAACTTAGTTGATTACAGGCGCAGAGAAGTGTTCAAAATGACTAATATTACTGAGTTTTGTTTTATTAAAGTGTTCGTCAAATTCAGATTTGGCTATTCCAATGCGACTTACCTTGCTACAATATGGGCATTCCCCAAACACAGTGTTGAAACTTTGGCGGCTTGAAGGGAGGCCTCGCAACCACTACAATTAACCAGTGATAAAATATCTATACATTAATCAGGGATCAAAATGTGCAGGGGCACATCCAGGTGTTTGGTTATATCTATTATGATCCTATTTTTAAAACCCTGCAAAAACTGTCTATAACAGGGTTACTGTTTACAATTTTCGTATCAAGGCCCTCGTTAAGCTCGTTTGTTGTCTGGTGAACAGAGATAGTTGCCTGAACTAAAAATTCACACGGTGATTATTATGGGGATCAGTTAGTATAGTTCAAACCAGTTTGGAATTTAAAACAAATCTTTCAATTTTTAGAAGAACCTGTCTGGCCTGTATGTTCTTACAAGGCGTGACTTAAATTATCATTTCAATTTTTCTTAAAAGCAAACATTCATATGCAGTTATTATCTGGGTTCTTAATTCTGTGAAACGGTCAGATTTGTCCATAGACTTGGTAATAGACAGACGGGTATTGTGTCATGCTTATATTTAACCAAATAAACTGGCTGACTGTTTCTAAAGTAAATTTTAACAGTGGAATACTGAGAGGAAACCTGGTAAAAACCACCCCCTGACAATGCTGGAGTCCCTGACGCATATACCTAATGACAGATGAACTTGATCCTATCAATGCTACCATACATCACAGTAGGATAAGTAAACACACATTATCCACTTAGCCATGGGAAATTTTGGAGATAGACTGGATGTTGAAGAGCATGTTGGTTGTATAACAGTTAGATATACTGGTACAGAGGGAAATTGGCTACAACAACTGATGTTTGTTAGATTTCAGTCAGTTAGATGATGTTTTCTTACCTCATAGAGACAGCCGGAATGGAAGGGTTGTCCGCAACGAGAGTCATCACATGTTTTATCAGGGATATCTGTCTCTAAACGATATGCGTAGCATATGCCACACTCCACACTAAAGTCCTAAAAAAAATAGAAACTTAAGTTTAAGCAAATCTACTGGCTTCTTAGTACCCTAATTTTTTTATCCTAAATTTGCGAACATTTGAATATTTTGCTTTATTCAACATCAATTCTAAGAAAATCTGTTTGTTTGAGGTTTTAAGTCATACTTAAAAGTATTTTGCAAAGAAGTGTCCAATTCTAGCTTAAATGTCGTGAGAACAAGGAGAAAATCTCATTTAAAAAAAAAAAAAACACTGTGTCAACTCTTTTATTTTTGGAGTTCTTCGAGAATGTAATATGGAAATGTGCATGGCCTGGCCAAGGTCAAAAGAACAAATGACAAGACAAGCAAATTTACAGAGCAAGGAACTGTAAAGAAGCTAAGATCATTAAAACCCATACATTTAAATAACTTGTTGGGCAGTCTAAGAGAAAGAAAAAGAATCCAACCTTTGAATACATATGAATAAATGATACATGTAATTTTCATTAACTTGAATGTTTGTTTGATTGGTGTTTAATGTCATACTCAAGGGCATTTCACTTACATGACGACGGACAAAAATACAGAACATCACAAACAAATCTGCTTTCCATTACCCTTTAGTTTTGAGAACACCAGGGCAACAGAAAGCAACCTCTTTTCTCGCCTCTTACGATCGACCAAAGAAGCTGAGGGAGTATTCTGCAGGGCAATGGCCCACCCGCTCCCTCACGGGGCCAGAGTATAAAGGCAACTTGAAGGCGATCTTTTTGTGATGTATTTGTATGAAGTCCGGTGTTTTGTCTTGTGCTATGTGTTGCCCGTGGCAATGAGGGTGGTTTCCTTTAGCCGTTAGGCTTGCAAGACTTTATATGAATGAAATAACTTTACTAATGACTTTTAACATCATTCAAACTAACAAACAATTCATTAATTGTCAAAATTAAAATATACTTTTACATGCATCCACTACTATCCAGCCTGGGGTGTCTATCTTTACAGTCATACATTAGTTAGCATGCAAGCAATAGTGACTCTTGACAAGGTGAAACGTAAGTTCTGTCCAAAGTAGAGACTGACGTTTCGACCAATAGATAGACAGTACACTTTTCTGGGATATAAAAGGTAATTATCTGTAACTTCTAACTTCTTACAAGCCTTAACAAATTCAGTTCTAATGCCTTTTCAATTTTGTGGTATATCTTCTTCTTATACCTTCTTGTTTTACTTTTATATGTTTTTTATTATTATTATTATTAACTTTTTAAATATTATTTCAGCCCTCTGGGTGAGGGCAGTTTGTTTTGAGAGTAGGAATGCTGTCTGTGTAACACTGGAGGAAGATTAACTTTCCAGCCTGTTATATTTTATGGTTTGCTGGTTAGAATTAGAATGATCACAGAAGGGAAATACTATTATTATTAAAGCATGATGTGAAACACCAATCAATCAAATCTTATTAAATATATATTTTAAACTGTTTATCGCAATTTTTCAAATACAAATTTTTAACCAGCAAGAGAGTATATATTCAAATTCTACATTTTAAACCAAGAAATGGTTTCTGAGATGCTATTGCTCTCGGATTGAGTCTAGAGAAGAGAATGGATACTTCGGTGATGAAGCCTGTGTTCCTTCACTCACACGCAGCCTGCTTCCCTCTAGCATGGAATGCTGTGAAATTAGATTAGACTGGTGAAACACGGCTGGAAATGATCTGCCTGCCAAGGTGTGAGATATCACAATTAAGTAGCACATGTAGTGGGTGGATCGGCTGGCTTTAGAATGCAGACAAAACTTAGGTGTTGGGTATATTAGCAGGAAATTTTTATTTTCAAACAAAATAGTTTGACAAGTGACAGAAGAATCTGCCTTGATGAGAGAAATCATCAGAGTTGGCTGTCAGTCTATCAGCTTTACTTTTTGGGGATTATAATGAAACCGAAAATATTTCTGAGTTTGAAATTTGGTGTTGTAATGTCAGAATAACCATCACAATTTACAGAAATAAAAAAAAAGGAATAAGCTTTTGAGACAACAGAAGAGGAAATATAACTCTTCTTATGACTTCCTTAAGATGATATATTTTTTTAACTGAAATCTGGACCAAACTTTTTTTAAAATAAATTGCTTTGTGCTTGGTCATAACTTATTTGAACTATAGTGTAAACCATTACAGTCAATTTGGTTCCCGAAAAAAGGATGGGCACCTAAAATATGATGTGTACAAATTAATTTTACCGTATTCTATTTTTCGTAAAGTCTGTGTGCAAATCAAGCCAAAAAAGGGATACAAATCTGATTGACCGAATTTCGAATAGGGACCTGAACAAATTTTCAAGGTGATATTCCCCTGCTATACTGTTAAGTTATTTGTAACAAATATGGCACCCTACTTGAGACAATGTCACATAAAACATAGCAATTACAGATTTTAAAATCCGGAACATAAAACAATTTACAGAAAAATTCAAGTAATTTACCTGTATTTGATGGCATAAGGGTACAAGTACTTTGATTCAGATATAGATGTCAGTGGATGTACCCAGCATTTCATTGAGACGATGCAGGCATGGAAATACCGGCCAGTGGTTTTTGATTACCTGGCCAAACGAAACCCGCCACCGGCTCAATGATAAATTACAATCAAGGTTGGAACTGTCCTGTCGGCCTTTTAACACAATGTTTAATTCCGGGGAATTTTACAGGACAATCCTAATCTTTATCGAACAAATGTATATATTTTTCCACCCCTGACAATAACTGATCGCATTCATTGCAAAATTTTAGAATAACCAATCAGATTTTTTCAGTTGGGAGGAAGTGTATTCCAACACTTTATAGACACTTAAGCAATAAGCAGATGTACAGTGTTCACACCCCTGGCCAAATCATGCGAACATGTGACCCAGGGTTGCCTGAAGCCCTACATCTGGTAAGAAGTTTTTTCTTTTTAAATTTTAAATCTTTTTATAATATTTTATAAAACCCACCTCAATAATATCGAAGTTGAACCGAAAAAGTTGAGGTTATCGCATAAAAGTTAAACCTATAGTACATGATGTTCAAGATTGTTTTCGAACCATAATCGCTGTATGTAGAATCTGGTGATAAATCTGTTGGAAAACCAATGTTCCTCTAAGTGCAGACTAGTATAACTATCCCTGAGACAGAGAGCAGGGACTATAGGACTCACTGCACTCACACACCTGACTCACTATAAAGACAGTCCAATGATTTCACACACAGCATGGAACTTCCTCAAATCCTCGATAACCACTGAGAAGTTTAGTATAGTACCAGAGTTGTGTAAGAATCAAAGACTCACTTTGATCTCAACATTTCAGCGATTTAGTTTGCCAGCATAAAGAGAGTCAGGTAAAAGGTGACACTATTAAAGTCCCATAATTTAAATACATCTACATCTCTTGTGAAGTAATTCAATCTAGTTTTTCACAATTTGTTTATAATAACGAATTGAGTTATTCTATGTATGTTTCGCAAATAATTATAGCTAGCTTGGAAAATCTTTTTTGTCGACTTATTTATCATATTGCCAATACCCTTGCCGACAGAGAAGTCATTCATGTAAAAAAGTTATATGAATTGTTATTTTTCCTTATGATAAAAAAACTTATCGAAATGTAATATAGTGGCAAAATCAAATAAACAGTTGATGATGTCTACAACTGTTGACAAGTTTAATCCGCTATCTTGATCATAAAGAATTGGTAAAATTTCAATACTTGGGGCTAAATCCACTTAAACTCAAACGAATTTCCGTTCGACAATTATCATCCTTCATGTACACCGGTTGGCTTACATGTAACTTTTAATTTTTCATAAATATTAGGGTGTGTTCGAACAAAGTGTTTGCTGGCTGATCATCAAGTGAAATTGTGCACAAATAATGAAATTCCCGCCAAGAATGTGTAAATTAACAATGATGTAGCTAAAGGTCAATCATGCATTGCGTATGCGTTCTTTTCATACTTTCAAACCAATGATAAAGAAAGTTAGGGAGTTGACAAAGATTTTTAACTTCAGTTGCTCTTCATGTTGATCATTCCTGTTAATTTTTTGTGTTTTTATGAATTGGAAATGTACATTTTTCAATCTTTTATTCGTTTGATTAAGGCAGATAGTATAATTTGCTACTGTAAATGGGTACAACCCAAAATGTTATTTATTTTCTTATAAATGAAGCGAGAAAAGAAAAAAAATAATTGGCTGACACAGGGAGTTAACCCCAGCACATGTGGTCTTTTAGTACCAGAGACAACCTGATATGCTAAATGATAGTAAAACATATCAGACGCAAGCCAACACAACTAAACATTGACAATTTAACTAAATATTTACACAAGCTACCATATGAAAAACTAAAATCCTTAACCTACTATATGCCTTACTTCATATTGACTATACACACATTTTGATACTTCATCTTTAAAATGACTAGCTGGCGGAATTCTATATTAAGCATTCATCAAAGCATTAGATTAAATATTTACAACATTGACCATATGCCAGCTACAAAACCTAGGCCATAATATATACTTGTCTTTATTATCATAGTGCTAAAGTGGTTTAACACAATAGTTCGAATGAGCTATGAACAAGCAGACAAGCAATTTATTTGAAAAAAAAGTCTGGCCGTATTTCTAGGGAAAAAAAGTGTATAATCTTTAGGACGCCCATCAAAATGGTTAAGTTTCCTCTTCTGTCGTCACATGTGTGTTCAGCTGGATAATTTCTACATCTAATGGAATGCTGGAAAATGTGGTATGAATTATTGAATACCCCCCTTGTGAGCCCTATTAAATCACATCTGTCTGACAGCAATGGATAACCCCACTTGCAAGCCTCACATCTGCCAGCCAACAGATATGGCTTCCAGTGAAAACACTCAAGGAATGCCAACAAATTATTTGGCCCTTGTGTGAAACAACTTCAGGAGAACTGTGAATTTTCACAAAGATATATTAACCTAATTGATGCCAACTTGGGAAAAAATCTAAATGGATCAAGGCCTATGACTGTCAACATAAAGTCTCCAGTTATATCAGAATTATACATATGAATGGTCCTACCATGAAGAAGGCATTGTCTTCTTAGGACATTCATGTTGATTTAACTTCGCACTGCAGGAACATTATTTTTCCAACAGAGAAAGTGTTTACCCGATTAAAACAAACAAAGCAAAGCATTTCAAAAAGGGGTTTAGCCAGAAATAAAAA
Source organism: Mopalia ciliata (assembly GCA_034783835.1). Taxonomy (NCBI): domain Eukaryota; kingdom Metazoa; phylum Mollusca; class Polyplacophora; order Chitonida; family Mopaliidae; genus Mopalia; species Mopalia ciliata. The sequence continues at coordinate 19,793 of JAVFBW010151270.1, forward strand.
GCATGGTGGTCCAAAATGGTCATTTTGCTTCACTTTTAAGTGAATTTTTTAAATTAAAGTTTCCTAATACAGGTTTTCAATTTCTGAATGAGCTGATCTTCAATTCTGGGTTTTTCAAATGATGGGTGGACACCCCTCTGCCTGAGCCCTTGACATCAAATTGTGTTATTGAATATAATGAATATATTGATCATACATGTTAACTTGATCTTGAGCACAATTTAAAAATCTGGCCTACCTACAAAGCCAGATCAGCCACAACCACACCCACCCTCACACCACCCTCTTGACAAGCAACAAACCAAACTACAATCAGGGGATTTTATAGACACTTTTTCATAGAGAATACCCTGATGAAAAATAGCGATAAATTGAGTTTTTCTTAAATTTGTTATTCAGTTTTGTTAGAAATAATTTAGTTTGGCCGATGGGGAGGTATACATTCAGAATTTACAGTGGATGATCAACAGATTTCTACACTTTATCCAGTGTCATATCCACCAACATGTTGGTATTATTTAATTGATGATGAAAAGTTAGTAAAATGGAGCATAAATGCTAAAAAATATTGAGTTTTAGACAATATCAAATTGAGTTTGATAAAAAACTTTGGCTATAAAAACCCCTGACAATGTACGAACTAGCCAAGTTGAGCCTACAATTAAGTAAACACATTTTGGCAACAAAATCTACATTTCAGTTCACTAATGATTGGGCAAGAATTGTACTGTAAAAAGTTACAACATAAAGAATATACTATTATTAAATAACAAGTGGAGCATTTAAACTGAAACTAGGACTGTTTTGACTAATGACAATGCTAGTCTTGCTATAACACTTCAAGTTGAGAGTGAAGACAAAATGTCATGTTATGTAGTATAATTTGGATTCCATTAATTTATCCTGAACAGGACAATGACCAAGCTGTTATTCAGGACAAAGCCCTGACATTGTAAGTAGATAGTTATTAAGACTATATAGGTACATAATCCGGATTACTGACAGAATTCTGACAGATGTTGTCACAAAGCCTGTGAGATCTTCCTATCAGCATGTGGTTTTCACAGCTCTCCCTAAAATATTGATTGACACATATGTCAATTTCTTGTCTCCCCTATTTATTGTCTCTACTTTATCTACATTAGTCCTGTACTGTAGTACAATGAAGGGCTTAGGCAGAGGGGTGTCCACTTGTTCAAATGGACACCCTGAAGTGAACAATTGCCTCATTTGGACACCGAGTTATATAAAACTTAATCATGCAAGGGATAGGGGAACTGTTAAAATTGGACCAAGGTAGTTTCTAGAAAAATTGCCCAGGTTCCTATCCCAATTTCTTCAGACCATAATCAGGGTAGTGAATCTGCTTTAAGCTTGATTTTAAAAAAGAGTAATATATTGACATTAATTTGGACTTGAAATAGTTTTGGCACTATACGTTTTCCGTAAAGAAAATGTCTGTGGACACCTGTTATTAACAAAAATGAAGCAAAATGACCCTTTTGAACACCATACTTTTGATTTCTGACATTAAAAACCCCCGAGTACAATGCAAAAAACATGTGGGAACAGTGTTGTGAGAGTTGAAGGCAACCATCAGGAGACACTGACAAACAGTTTATACTGCAGAGTGAACTTGACAATAAATTTACACAGAAAATATCAATTTGGTTATCAAAATTGACAACAGTATTTCCCCAATGGTCATCCCAGAAGGCTTGCAACGTGCATGTATAACAAATATAAAAGTATCATAATTCATGGCTAGATTAAATCGATTCATTTTTACACATTTGAGAAATGGAAAAAATTGGATGGCAGAGGTCATGTTATAAAATTTCATCAATTAAATAGTTTTATTTTAGATAAATGTGTAACTAACCTCAACAAATATTGGCAATGCAAAGACATGTAGATGGGTAATCTACCTTTTAATGAAATAAGTTTTTTGCTTTAGTTTGTTTGGTTTTTTTTCTTCAGGGGGAGGAGGAGGGGGGGGGGGGGGGGGGGGGGTATATATAAACAATT
>JAVFBW010151271.1:0-12218 GCA_034783835.1 Mopalia ciliata
GAGAAAAGAGGTTGCTTTCTGTTGCCCTGGTGTTCGTGGAGCTAAAGGGTAACGTTAAGCAGATTTGTTTGTGATGTACTGTATTTCTGTCCGTCGTCATATAAGTGAAATACCCTTGAGTACGACGTTAAACACCAATCAAACAAACAATCTAATGAGTGCTTGTACAGTCTAATAAAACTGATTTTAGATCAAAAATCACAACCGACCATTTACCACTCACATCCTACACCATTTCTTGGACTTTTCTGATTCTAATTACTACAAATCCTATTGCTGACAGTCCACAGTGGCTAAATGTGATTCACATAGTTTGTTTATGAGATGTTAACAAACTATATTAATTGAATTTCCATACAAAATGTGTGCATTGCTTTTTCAACCCGGAGACTTCACCACGATCACCTTTTTTGTTAAATAATGTATCTCAACAAAATAAAATTTAACTGTAAACTGGAACTGTGAAGTATTTGTATTTGTAATAAATACTTTGCACAGTATTTGAATTTGTATTAAAATACATCACCAAGTGAATGTACTTGTATTTTGTATGTCGAGTTATTTGTATTTAAATACTTTCAATAGTATTTGGCCCCATATCTGAATTGGTAAGAGGGCATACAGATATAATTAAATGTTGTTTTTTTTATATATATAAAAAGGCAGGGCTTATTGCGTATGGCTGAACGTCGTATCTCTATTGGCTATTTAATACAATATACATTGTACATATAAGATACGTATTCGCATCTAGCTATAGCCTATATCATGGGGGTTAGACGGCAGGGGTTTAAGCAAATGGCTATTACTTGTACTGTGGCTTGTTGGTGTGCCCCAGTAATGCATGGGCGAGCACGAAACTTCAAGGCTGCGTAGGTATGTGTCCAATCCCTATGCCTCATATATCCCAGTTAAAACGAAGACAACCGCTTTTATACACGAATACGATTTTGTAAATCTATACTTCCAAAAGTCCACACCAAAGCTTGCGTGTGTCAGCAGTTTTTTCACCTCGAAACCCAGTCGGTAAGGCGGCTATCACCACCTCACATGAGCAAATACCCAGGTGGATAATAAACAGGAATCCCTACGTAGCGTAGCCTACTTACAAATAGTTCAGTTACATTCATTTATACAGGAAGCAGTTGCAGGCATATACAGAAACAAAAATTATTCATATACAGATGTTGCACATATAGAAAGACATACTGTAATAGGTGACCTAGTTTGATGAATTGGCAGCACAGTCGGACAGTACGTAGACTTATATGGGCCGTACAATGGAATACATAGTGAACATAACGTTCCGAAAAAACAACATCATGTCGCCATATAAATATTTTACCTCGTGTGGTACATCGGCCATACGAAGCCATGTTTCCAGCTTTGCACAATAAGGTGATATGCTTGTGACAGCCCCGATCCTGGGCGGTACTATAATGTACACATAGTCTCTCTTGTCAAACGTTGAGACATCAGGGCTGCCCTTCATAAGGGCTGTTATCAGAAATCTGTTTCGGTAGTAAGCATATCCTATAAGACCAGCCGTCCCAACTGCTGCTCCGCCTAAAATGATGGATCTGTATTCCGTCAGAAACTTGCGTAAGACCTCCATGACGTTCAGAATAGGATATAAGATCTACAACTTGTACTTATCAGAAAGTGTCGGTGAGTCGGCCTGTAGCATTCATTTACTGCTCGATAAAACACGACAAAATCCGATGCCCGTCACGTGAGCCCTGTACACTGGCAGTAAAGTCACAAAGTAAACTATAAACAGATCTAGTCGTAATTGTAAAATCCCAGTACCAATGTTTTCTCTCCCGCCGCTGAGTATAATCTGTGCTTCGTTTAGACCATCAAAACCTGTCTCAGTTCCGAGAGATTCGTGAACCTAGGCATCCTGGATTCCTGGTGCGTACATTCACGGTTCGCTGCTCACGTTATATAACAGTAGACAAATAAAACTTCTGATTTATAAGGCGATATATTAGAATTTCCACTGACAAGCTTAACATAATAGAGTAAGGTAGCTACTCCAAAGAAGGACGAAAAATTCATATTGACTCATATTGACTGAAATATTGAGTCAATATGAATTTTCGTCCTTTGGAGTAGTCGCCTTACTCTATTATAAGGCGATACGACACATGCAATTTAAATTGCGAGGCGGGAAAGAAGATCGTCACATTAAGCCTCTCTTCCTTTCCTAATTTCCCTTCATAGACCACAACTGATGACCTCTCTTTACCCTACCCAATCAGATTACAGTTTCCATTAGAAAAGAACCAGGCGGTCACAGGATGTCAAGAAATCTATGCATGTGATATCACGCACCAGCGTTATTCCCGGACCTACCTCGTCATTTCATGAGGAGATTCCAGCTCTAAGGTATCACCGAGACATCTTTTCGCTCATTATTCCCTGTTTTTCGGGATTTTTACTAAAAGAAGTTTACACCATAGACTCGCCAAAATTTAAATCACATTCAAGTGTAGAAATAAAATAGGCCTACTCAATGATTTGCCGAATCAAAACCCCCGATAAATCAAATAAAATAAAAATTAGAAAAAACATAGTTCCTAACTTCCTGGTTGAAGACAATAAAACGAAGCATAATCTTGCAAGTCTTATATACAACCATTGCTAATGAATGTCCATGGTCAGCGGTTTTAAAAAAAGTGTTGATTGGTTAATTATACGCATGACGGTTACACGGTGCGGACGGTGTAAAATAAAGACACTGTGTAAACTCATGTTTTGCAACGATTCTGGTGTTAAAAATTAACGAATGCATAAATATTTAAGCAGCAGCGACTGCTAGAGTAATAAATCACAACGTACCCCCAGATATGCATCAACAGCATTACAAAGACAGCTGTTAAATTCTCACATCATGTAGGGACAGTTCGAAGCGGGTAACGGAGAGTTTATTCTGCAAAATTGTCCATATTTGGGAATAATTTTTATTTAGTTTAAACAGATTCTATAGTTTAGAAAATTTTGCACGTTGAAACAAACACGGGAATCGAACGTGTCGACCCTCAGTCAGGCACCGAATCGCCAGCATTAAATGCCAGCCGGCCATCTAGCTCAGCCACACTCTCTTATTCAAGCTCGGAAAATGTGTTGGAACAAGTAATTTAACCAAATGCTGTATCATAGACTATTAGTCTTGTGAACCGATCCTGTTCGGGCTGAGGAAAACATTAATGATCCAATCACTCACAATCTCTATACCAGAAAATAAACATACCACTTTGTCTGATTTAATTTGGTTAAATTTGGTCTTGACATTAATTACAATTCGGGTTATTTCACTTATACGTAGTGTGCCAGCATGAGACCAATAAGTTTGTTTGAATTTGAAAGGCTAACGTTTCTTAATGTTGGTTAAATCAAGACTCTATCATTGACTGTGTGTATATATAGACATAGAAATTGGCCTAATTTTTGTCAAAATATGTATACATAATACAACTTACAGGTTTAATATTGTTCAACAAGTAAATGCAACAGAACCTAAACCAAAGTATAGACGTCACATTTTATAATAACAGATAAAGTAAAACGCGTATTGTTGTTTACAAAGTGCATCCACGGTGTGATGCGAGTGAGTATCACTGCGCGCTGAAAGCTGGTTTCTGAAATATCGGAAACGGTCAGACAAGATAGCTCGGTTGGACCGCGAATAATGTTGAGAATGGAGCTGTCTGTGCACAAAGTGCTTCCGGTTTAAATCAAATGGGCTAATCCTTGCCACATACATCTAAGTAGATCATGTGGCCGGGTGTAGCCTACTTTATTCTTTGGATGGCATCAGACCACTAGTAGGTTACTGTTTTCGTTTTGTCAAGATATCGAATATACTTTTTCTAAACTTGTATAATGGGTTCAAGTTGTTTAGAACATTTGAGTCCGGTTTTGTGGTAAATGTATTTTATTAACTTTATTAGGTCAACTATGATGCATATGTAGACTGTCGATTGATGCTTTAATCTGCCATCTATTTATTTGTATAACTTAGTTTATACATTTCCACAATCTCATTTTGCCGTTTTCTTTGCCGCAAATTGTCAAAATGATGGCCACAGTTATGTGTATATATATTAAACCATTTTTTCTTCAGAGCTAAATTTTTCCAGGGTTTTAATTTATGGTTAGGTCATTTGGATGTGTCCACAAGGTTAGATACATGGTATATAATTGTGACCTTGTTCCTATCTGGTTTGGTGTTGAGGGACTGCTCCTTGTTTTACCAACGAATAATCTCTGATGCACACTTTACACATATGCACGGTATTTAAAGTTAATTACCATACAGGGTTAACAATGATTTAATGATGCATTAAGTAATATACAAGATGTACTGTAGTTAACACACCAAATGTGGTAAATTTAAGACAATATTGCTTTACAAATTTTTATATGTGGTTTCCTTTGGGGCAAATGGTTACTGACTGGTCCGTCGGATTTGGGCTAGCTGTTATTTTATAAGTGCTGCACAACCCTTGGTATGGTTGGAATTGGGTTTCTAGTTAGCTACAAAAGCGCAGTTTTATAAAACCCTATTTTCCAGCTATTATATAAGCTTTCTAGAATCTTATATTACTTAAAATTCCATAATTCCATCCATTAAGTTGCGCATGATAAATGTATTACTTTTGTTCCAATTATGTATATAATTATTTGTCAATAGTTTGGATTACCTCCCTTACATTTTGTCATTGTTTTGTAAGTAAAGGAGTCTGTCCCATTGTTGGTATAGTTCCTCAATAAATTGTGCTGAATGTGTTTCAGTCAACATTGATGCATCCACCAAAAAACGCCTATCCATGTTAGTCATCATAACGTAACTAAAGATAGACCAGTACAACGACAAAGGCCACTATTCGTGTGTTAGTATTGACATTAAAAGTCAGTCATTAGATTCGTCACTCCGTGGTCAGTTTCATTCAGTCCACATGATCGCAGCAAAAAACTAAAGACGTATTCGTTTGGGTGTGGTTTGCTGATGAAATGGTGAGCTGTGGTGTAACGTATGCAAACAAGGCCTGTTCTTTCTCTATTGCACCACAACCAACAAACATAATTCAAATAATAAACTTTGTGTGGGTTTGTATTTTCTCCTGTTTACATGCGACTTACAACATTAAAACAATTTCTGCTTCTTTTGGACGAATTTGGTGTTGACCATGGCCTCGTATTATCTGTGTTTTTATTAGACAACTGAATCGTGAAAGCTTGACCTAATTGAACAATATAAGTGATTGTTGTAGGTCTGAATATAACGACAAACAAGACACTGGGAACGATTTTGCGATCTGAGTTTGGTTAGATAGTGTCCCACATTAAGTTTCTTTGTCATACACAATTCAAGTGAGACATTTTACAAATATCACCCGAAATATCATATCTTACACACCATCGTCGCCAATAGTTGTCATCGGTGGCGGGATCTCGTCCTTGCTTCCTCCAATTACAAATCGGAGACTGGACAGAGCCGAAACCGCTGATTAACAGTATCATCGTCGTGGTCAGGACTTCATTACAAGAATACGAGATGTACATGTGTGAAAGCATGTAACAAAATAAATCTAGGCTTAATGTTTTTTTTTTGTTTGATCGGCACTACCTTTTCTATCTTTGCTTTTGGTGCGATGTGCGGTGTATACGAATCTAGAGAGCCGTGCATGGAAAACCTCTGTTAGTCCCTTGTGTTCAACGAAGCCTCGATATAAAAAAAACTTATTAAACTCACAAACATGACGCCTGCATAAAGCATTGTTATCAAAGGTTTTTATAAATAAAATACTGAAACGAAAGCGTCTTATTTCTTACATCACTGATTTCGTTTCTGGTTCTTAAAGCACAGAGTATAATGGTTCGTTATAGGTCATTTCCGCCAATTGAGGTGTTCTTAAAGTCACGTTGTAAGACAAATGTAAATTTAAACAATGTAGGAGAAACTTTTAATACGTTCTTCTCTTATGTGATCATCAAGTGGAACTCCGCGACGTAGCGTCATAGCCAATTTGGACGCTTAAATGCATTTCATAATATAGATTTGAACTTTGTCACTGTTAAGGCTGTTTTGGCCATGGCGGCCTTGGGCTGTACCAACGTCTTCTAACCCTTATGTCCGACTTCGGACTATTTGAAGTTCATACCGCTGATGATAGTCTACAGAGGTAGAACTATTTTAAATAAAGAGAAATTATAAGTATTGAGGTGAAGTATTTTTATTCAAGTAAAAAAACAACTACTGAGATAAATATATTTAAACTCAAGTGGAAATAATATAGCTATGCATGCAGGAATACTAGTATATGCATGTGTTAACCTCATTACCGAGAAAAGATGTATGCTTAACCCTTTGAGTAAAAGATATACAACCAATGTGGAAATGTTTTAATGTGATTATAAATAACACATTCCAAGTTCAAAACTCGAGAATAAATTATATGCATAGGGCCTACTGATGACATTATAAATATCGAAGTTTTAACTACTGATGCAAATGCATTTTAGCTGGAGTAGCGGTTATAACTACCGATGCAACAATTTGTAGCTCGAGTAGTGGTTATAACTACTGATGTAGAAATATTTTAGCTGGAGTAGCGGTTATAATTACAAATGCAAAATTATTATAGTTCAAGGAGAAGTTATAATTACCGATGCCAAAATAGTTAAGCTCGAGTAACGACTGTAAATACCGATGTAGAAATATTTCAGCTGGAGTATAGATAGCTGTTATAACTTCTTATGGACAAATATTTAAGCTTGGGCAGCGGTTATAACTATTGATGCAAGAATATTTTATCTCAAGAAGAAGTTATAATTACCGATGCAAAAATAGTTAAGCTCAAATAGCGGTTATAACTACCAATGTAGACATATTTTATCTTCAGTAGAGTGTATGTCTACAGAGGCTGAAGTAGCTCGAAGAGCGATTAAGGTTATACCGATGCAGAAGTATTTTATAGAGTAGAGGTTATAATTATCCAGGCAGAAATATTTGAGCTCGACTAGAAGTTATAATTTCCGAAGCAAAAATAATTTATGTCGCGTAACGGTTTTGACGAACGAGCCAGAAATGTTTAAGCTTGATTAGCTGTTATAATTATTGATGCAAACGTATTTTAGCTCAAGTAGGGGTTATAATGACCGATAAAAACATATTTTAGCCCGACTAGTAGTTATAACTACCTAGGCAAAAATATAATAGTTCGTTTAGCGGTTATAACTACCGATGTAGAAATATTTAAGCTTGAGTAGCGGTTATAACTACTGACGTAGAAATATTTTAGCTGGGGTAGCGGTTATAACTACAAATGCAAAAATATTTAAGCTTGAGTAGCTGTTATAACTACTGATGCAAAAATATTTTAGCTGGAGTAGCGGTTATAACTACTGATGCAAAAATATTTAAGCTGGAGTAGCGGTTATAACTACCGATGCAAGAGTATTTTTCTCGAGTACCGGTTATGATTACTGATGCAAACATATTTAAACTCGACTAGAAGTTATAACAACCGATGCAAACATATTTAAACTCGACTAGAAGTAATAATTACCGATGCAAACATGTAATCTCGAGTAATGGTTATGACTACCGATGTAGAAATATTTTAGCTCGAGTATCAGTTATAACTACAGATGCAAATATGTTTTAGTTGGAGTAAAGGTTTTAACTACCCACGCAAAAATAGTTTAGCTCGAGTAGAGGTTAAACTACCGATGCAAAAATATTTTAGCTCGAGTAGCGGCAGTAACTACAGATACAAATATATTTTAGTTAGAGTAGAGGATTTAACTACCGATACAAAAATAGTTCAGCTCGAGTAGCAGTTATAACTACATATATAGGAATATTTAAGCTTGAGGAGGGGTTATTACTACTGATACAAAAATACTATAGCTCAAGGAGAAGTTATAACTACCGATGAAAAAATTGCTTAGCTCATGAAGTGGTTCTAACTACAGATATAGAAATAGTTAAGATCGAGTAGTGGTTATGACTACCGATGTAGAAATATTTTATCTTGAGTAGAGTGTATGACTATAGAGGCAGAAGTAGACAAGCTCGAAGATGTAGCCCGACTAGAAGTTATTCTACCGAAGCAAAAATATAATAGCTCGAGTAGCGGTTATAACTACCGATGCAGAACTATTTAAGCTTGAGATGGTTATAACTACAGATGTATAACTATTTTAGCTTGAATAGCATTATAACTTCCGTGCAAAAATATTTTGGCTCGAGCAGCGGTTCTAACTATTGATGAAAGAATATTATATCTCAAGGAGAGGTCATAATTACCGATGTAGAAATATTTAAGTTCGAGTAGAGGTTATAACTATTGATGAAAAAATTTGAGGCTATTTCTACCGATACAAACATATTTGAGCTAGATTTAGAAATATTTTGAGCTCGAGTAGACGTTATAATTACCGATGTAAATTTTTTTTAGTAGAGCTAATAACTACCGATGCAAAAATAGCTCGGCTCCAGAAGAATTTATCATTACAGATGAAAACATATTTTAACTTAAGTACAGCATTTAACTACCAATTTAAAACTATTTTATTTTGAGAGGTAATATTTATCGAGGCAGAAATATTTTATCTGAAACAGAGGTAATAGTTGCGAGATAGAGGTAGTTTATCTCAAGTACCGGTAATTTAACTACCGACGAAGAAATAGTTATCGTGGAGGAAAATACATTTGATCTCTAGAAGAGCTATAAGTTATAACTCCTGGTACAGAAATATGTGCTCTTGAAAAGATTTTATGATTCTATTAAAAGTGATATGCACTGAGCAAAAATATCTTAAATATAAATTATAATCTCTGGTGCATAAATATTTTAATTCAAGTAGAAAAAACAATCAACGAGCTAAGAATATTTTGAATCAGGTAAAAATCCTTTCTACTGTTACATGAAGAAGTGGTTACTCGATAAGAAAGTGGCTGGCACGCCGTCATATCAGTTAAAAAACATTTTAAGTAAGGTGTAAACCGCTGATCCAAACAAGCAATCAAACAAGAAATTACCAGCGAGGAAATGTTTACCTCTGTACAAAAAACACCTACCAAGGGAGCAGTATTTATACTAAAGCTTTCTTTCGTCTATCAGAGGTAAACATCCCAATCAAATAGCCTCACTTCATTGAATCTGTAAAACGTTAATAATAAAGCCAAGCCGTGTTAATACAGACATCTGGCGAACCGTGTTCTTGTTCTAACAAGGCATACCTTTCTGATCGATACGAATATTAAGAACACATCGCTTTAACTGCCATAGAATTATGCAATCTTAACATTTGGACGTAGCCGACGACTACTGGAGCTGATAAGTTAGGCGGAAAATAACCAGCTCTGTGTATATATTTCGGCTTGAAATGCTGTCCGGTAACACAGTTTTGGGAAAGGACAAGAAAAAAGCAATCCAATAGAGACTTGTTTTATCGACAAATGGCAAGTATACAGACGCGTAGAAATCTAAATGCAGTACATTAGATATTGATTATTAATCCGATTTCGATCTTGGAAAATTCAATACCTGAATGGATTTAATAAGGGATAATATTGTATTGTGTTGGACGACAGCCCCGCGGGGAGAATAAGCCTTTGTTTGCTGACCAGTTGAGCTGAATTGTTTATCAGATTTACACCGAGAGAACACAAGCAAAACACAAGTTAGTACAGGCTAGATTCGTCTCTCCTGACAACAAAGCCGTTAACACTGGTCACTGCATAACGAAACGTATATAAAAGCTACCATAACTGTTGTTAGCACATTCATTGCATGCTTACCCTTCACTAGTTCCAGGTATATTGTATTGGGCTCTTCTAAACTAGGTTCACCTCGTCAGATCCAGAAGCACAGGTATGCATTTTAACGACCATACTTTAAGTTTTCATGTGGCTAATTTAAATTTATGTATAATAATAACAATCAATTCACTGTAAATGTAATTCTTTGTAATTTAAAGCATTAAATCGCTGATGGCGGTGTTCGGTTTTTACAACAACCGCAAACCAGACATACGTTAATCACTGGTTCGCCTAGTTTTATATATCTTTTACAGGCTTTTTTTCAACATTAGCAAAAACAAACCGAATGTTTATATTATCGACTATGTATTGACCTGAAATGTCCTGGTGGATCGATTCGATTTCAGAAATATGCGTGTGTTTATTTAATTCTAATTTAAACAGAGGTTATCCGTCAGAATATGATGTATTGGTATATATTTGGGAAGCTTGTATACTCAACATTAACAACATATATATAGAATACATCTAATATAACTTTGATTGATATCGATCAACATATTATATATATTGGACTTTAGGGGTTGAAGTATTGTAGATATAAATTCAATCTGAAAAAGCAGGTTTTAATATTGACATTTTATTACCTCAAATAAAGAGATACAATAATAGCCAATTTCTGGACCAAGGCAGTAGACCATGGCATTTGATATTTTTTATGAGAATGATATAGCGCATTTTGATTTTCCCTATGACGCTATAAGTACGATTCTATTTCAAAACAAAAACCATGGCTTCTTCGTAATTTAAAAACTTTAATTTACGAAACAGAAAAAAATCACACGTCGACTTAATTTTTTATTTTTTTTTGCATTTCTTTTTTTTTAAAGAGAATGACAGAAGTAATGGAAAAACCAAGAGTAATTGCGGCCATGTTCCGCGGTCCAGGACCGAGTTACGCTCTGCCAGGATTAACAGGGGCAGTAAGCCACGACCCTCGTAGTTCGTTCAACAAGGCTGCCGCCTACTCGTTCAGAACGAAACATGGAAAATATGTAGATGACTGCAGTCCAGGTCCAGCGTATTATCCAGATCCCAATGTTACTCGAGTAGGAAGAAAGGGTGACCCATCTTACTCATTGTATGGTAAAGCTACTGACGTCGATAGATTCCGTACACCAGGACCGGGAGCGTACTGTCCTGAAATGTCGGGACCACAGTCGAAGGCATCTCCACCTAAGTACAGTTTTGGTTCCCGTCATAGATACAGGGCCACAGACAACACCCCAGCCTCCAACAAATATACCTTACCAGCCGTGTTTGGACCCAGAACCTATGAGAGCAGTAAGCCACAAGCGCCAGTATTTTCACAAAGAGGTCGCCGGATCCAGGGCAGTTTCTGTGAAGATTTGAGCAAAACCCCCGGTCCAGGAACGTATCGAGTCAGTGACCCAAGCGTGAACAAACACAAGGCCCCATCCTATAGTATGTCCAGCAGGAACCAAGCCCCCGGAGATTCGACAAAGAAACCCGGACCAGGAGCCCATTGTCCCGAGCGTGTGATCATCAATAAGAAAAAGTCCCCAGAATTCAGCTTTGGTGTTCGTCATTCCAGTTATCTAGCACCTGTGTTGTTTGACTGCCACGAGTAGATTGGGTTAACAATAATTAAGATGCTCACAGAAGGTTATCCTGAATTCCTTTGAACTTTCTTGATTTGTTTCGTTTCGAAATCATTGCTTTTTTTTTTTACACCAGTATGACAAAACATTTTCTGATTTTTTTGTACATAAAAATGAAAATTTGTTTTTTGTAATCATTATGGAATAAATTCTCCAGTATACACTAAAACAGCTAGCATTCAGCATTATTTTGTTCGAAAATCACAAGTTATGATACTCAGGGAACGTGTAAGTGTCCTGCATAAATCCAAATGGTAAAGAAACTGTTGTTTTGTGAGTCGTTGATGTACTACATATTGAAACATTCCAGTTCTTGATCTTGAATTTAAACTTGACATCGAAAATAACGTTTGTGAAGTAAGACTTCAGTTCGCAGTTCACAGCTCTCAATTTGAAGGGAACAGTCAATATTTGTAAATACAAAAATCCGTATATCATAAATAAAAATGAAGTGCACAAGGTTGAGATTTGGAACAGAGATTCAGGGTACAAAGCTTAACAATGCCGTGTAAAAAGAACGCACTTCTGCTAGGATAAAGTTCATTATGGAAAATTGTTAACTGGCTCGCATGCTGCTTACTGTCAACTGAATCGTGAACTGGGTCTCTACAAACAAAACTACACCAGATACCACCTCCATATTTTACACACAAATACGACAGGACACAATGTACAATTTATACGTTAATTGGAAGAGGAGATGTCTGCAAGATATCCTCAGTTTGATGCAGAAAAATGCAGACTAGAGATTAAACATC